>JASERS010000002.1:51580486-51879755 GCA_036711965.1 Onthophagus sagittarius
TTTTTAAATTTCTGTAATCCGTTAAATACTCAGACGTCCATATTTCCCCAAACGTACAACAAAAATACCATTACAAGTAACTGACTCAGAATCAGTGGTAAAAGGATGATTGAACATTTTTTTGTAGAGTTGGTTTTCCTTTAGAGATACAAACAGATTTGGGAAGAGTGTTTTGAAACGAATCATTTGAACAAAATGGTATTAAAATATTCCACAAGTCTGCATACCATCCTCAGTAATGTGTAACAGAGAAGATATTTCAAAAATTGTTGACGTTCTAATGAAGTATACTAAAGTTTAGAGTGAAGTTATTCTTAACCCTCCAGTACACGCGCATTTTTTTTTGACGTGAGTGCTCGCACCGGACTGAGAGTCCGGGTTTCTTTGCCAAATAAGAGATGGCGCTGATGAGTAATTTGTATTAAACTCCCTAGATTACTAAAGTACCGCGGTTCATGATATCTATGTATTCAAACGATTCGAGCCGAAATGGTGATTTGACAGCATGTAAGTGACCAAGTGTACGAATAGGGAGTTTATGTGTGAGAAAAACGTTTTGCTCCGCCCCCGATTCGAGAACATTATTAAAGTTCACCTTTCGTTTCTTCGGTGGCTGATACTGCTTAAAACAAACTTGATAAGCTACCAAGAGCCTTGAACTGCTTTCAAAAATGTTGATACTACCTCTGGAAGGCTTGATAATGCTTCTAGAAGCCTTAACATAGCTTTCAGAAGGCTTGAACTGCTTCCACAAGATTTTATACTGCAGCTGAAAGACTTGATACTATTTCTAGAAGATTTTAAATGATTCCAAAAGACTTGATACCGTTTGTAAAACTACTGGCAAAAAAATGTTTGAAAATGCAAAGTCTTAAAGAAGACATTTTTATTGCAAAAGGCACGAAATTGTTAATACAATTTGATTTTGCTTCCAAAATACCAAATACTGCTAGGATACAAAATGTTCATTTCAAAAGTTCAAAAAATTTCAATTATAGACCAAATATTGCTTGTGAAGGTGTAATCACTGTTGATATAAGGCATTTCTATTGCAAATTAACCATATGCGCCAGACACATGGACGTTTTTCATGTCACTTTTGTTTTGAGAACAGTCATACCTATTTTCAAAAACCGGCGCTTATGAAGCTACGAAGACTGTGTTAGATGAACACTGACGATCTAAAGATAAATCAGTTAGCTGCAGAATTTTTCGAATCCTCTATTTGGGCATCGTAAATCTTACACAAATTGCTGGTTCTGGTCCTAAAAACGCTTTAGCACTAGCTCATCTGCCGTTTCATTGGCAGCACTTCCAGAGTGACCTCAGTGTAGTTAAAACGACGAACCGTTTGAGCCATCTGTATTTCCACACAAATTTTGATAATCCTCTACTTGATTTCGAGCTTTGTGGAGATGAGTTACTCAGCTGGTGTTCTCATTCAATCCCAAGATTATTCCTCACTTGCGCAATCAGTAATAAAAGAGTCCAATATAATTATATTTACAAACTCACTTCTACAGTATTATATATTTAGAAATCTGAAACTAGCAACTAACGCCATTAACAACGACAACATTCTGATGTGAAATAATACTTTGACGTCCTTCAACATCGGCAAATACAGAAAAAAGGGATTAACTAACTAGAAACTGACGAAATGACCTATTTACCTTTATTAGCTGTTTCCACCAAAACTTATTTTCGAAAGTAAGTCCTTTTTTCGTAGACAAGAACGGATGATATATTAAAAAAAATGTTAACTTGAATGGTTGCGGTCCGCCGAACCAGCGGTTGCAAATTGCTAAAAGACTCTGTAAGTCGATAGTTAAACTTGCAGGAAAAGATTTTATTAATCATAAATTTGTGGCTAAGAGAACATACTGGAAATTATTTGACAGCATTCTGAGATGACCGCTAATAGGTGCAAATACCATCTTTAATGTCTTGAAATCTTAACAATTAAACAATTAGTCATCTTAGGAATGGTATCTCAATTTTAAGATACTTGTACATTTCAGTTTCAGTCCAGTCCCAGTATATTCCGGGTTTATGCCGGGATTTCATGAAAGAAGATTTATCGTTTAGAAGTCTGGGAGCATTAAGAAAGATTTGCAATGAAAATACGATTGGCACCAAATAAATTAATTTTCTGGAAGCATTTCAAGCCTTATAGACGCAATGTCAAGTATTCTGACAGCAATATCAAATCTTTTGTTAGCATTCCAAATGTTTTGGAAGCAATTTAGATCTTCTAGAACCAATATTAAGCCTACCTGAGCCAATATCGAGACTTTTGTAACCATTTTAAATCTTCTAGAAGTAGTATCAAGTCTTCTGGAATCTTCTCGAGTCTACTGAAAGCATTTCAAATCTTCCAGAAACAGTATAAAGTCTTACAGGAGCTATATCTAATCTTTTGGAAGCATTTTAAAATATCTAGAAGCAATATCATGTCTTCATTATTAAAATCTTCTAGAAACAGTATCAAGTCTTTTGGAAACTTCTCAAGTCTTCTGAAAGCATTTGAAATCTTCTGGAAGCAGTATAAAGTCTTACAGGGACAGTATCAAGCCTTTAGGAAGCATTTTAAAACATCTAGAAGCAGTATCAAGTCTTCTGGAATCTTCTCGAGTCTTCTGAAAGCATTTCAAATCTTCCAGAAATAGTATAAAGTCTTACAGGTGCTATATCTAATCTTTTGAAAGCATTTTAAAATATCTAGAAGCAGTATCGATTCTTAATTATTAAAATCTTCTAGAAGCAGTATCAAGTCTTTTGGAAACTTCTCAAGTCTTCTGAAAGCATTTGAAATCGTCTAGAAGCAGTATAAACTCTTATAGGGGCAGTATCAAAGCTTTAGGAAGCATTTTAAAACATCTAGAAGCAGTATCAAGTCTTCTGGAAGTAGTATCCAGTCTTTTGGAAGCACTTCAAGTAATTTTGAAGTATTCTAAAAGTAAGTATAAGGTCTTCTGGAAACATTGTAAGTCGACTGGAAGTATTGTAAGTCATCTGGAAATATTTTAAGTCTTCTAGAAGCAGTATCAGTCTTCTGGAAACATTCCAAGTATTCTGGAAACCATATCAAGTTTCTTAGATACAATATCAAGTCTTCTGGAAGCATCTTAAGTCTTCTAACAGCGACATAAAGTACTTTGGAAGCATTGTAGGTCGTCTGGACACACTTCAAGTCCTCTAGATGCAACATCAAGGCTTCCAAAAGCGTTGTAAGTCATCTGTAAGCATTGTAAGTCGTCTGGATGCATTGTAAGACATCTGTAAATTCATCATTTTAAGTCTTCTAGAAATATCAGTCTAGAAATTCAAGTCTTCTGAAAGCAATATAAAGTTTTCTTAAGACAGTATCAAATCATCTAGAGGTAACAACATCAAGTGTTCTGGAAACATTTTAAGTTTTCTAGATGCTATATCAAGTTATCTGAAAGCATTGTAAGTCGTCTGGAAGTATTTTAAATCCTCTAGAAGCAGTAACAGTCTTCTGGAAGCCGCGGTACTTTATAAATCTAGGAACTTTAATTATTTATTATTCTTTTTATGACAATAATTTAAAAAAATTTTTTATTATCATAAAATTTGCGATAGGCAAATAAATGCCCGCGTTGAATACGCTGCACATTTTTCGAGGCATTTATGTTCTACAGCTTTCATTATCTTCTTCGTTTCTTCTAATTAGATAAGAATCCATTTTGAACGGAAAAAAAACATCTTACCGTCTGCAAAATTTTTTGAAAAGCTTCAGTCTTCACCTTCAAACAGTACTTTTCTTCGCTATCGTATTCATATTCGTATTTTACTGTGTCATACACTAAGAAATTTTTGACACAAAAATGACATAATTATGTCGGTAAAAAAGTTGCCTTTTCTGTTAAACAATAGAGGGTGCAGAACCCGGAGTGAGAGTCCGGTGCGTGTACCGAACTGTTAATCAAGCTTTATTTTAAGATATAAATTATGAAAATATCTTTATTTGCCCAAAAGATATCAAAGAGAAAGGTAGCTTTTGATTGTAACAAATGGAACCTGCACAAAGAAGCAGATTTGAGAAATTCTACAAATTTGATTAATACGCGCAATATCGGTTTTAAATTGACATGACTCCATTGAGATACTAGTCGCCAAAATATCTTTATTTATTCAAAAGTTATGGAATATAAAGAATTCAAGTGGATTTTGACAATTTTGAGCAATTTCAAGTTCATCCAAACACCCATATTCCAAAGATTCTAGACGTTATAACGAAATCTACTAGTTTAGAGTGAAATTCTTCTTAAGCTTTGTCTTAAGATATCAATCATGAAAAAATTTTGCTAATACATTAATTAATCATAATCTAGAATGATTTAATATTTATGTGTCATGATTTTCCAGTGATATGGGAGAAATAATCAAGATGTTAAAATTGGACGATAAGATCTGGACGATAAAATTGAAAATAAATAAAAATGATAAAATTGGACGATAACGTAAGTACTAAAACCGATGGACGAAAACGTTATGAGTAAAAATTTTGCTAATACATCAATAAATGATTATCCAGAATGATTTCATATTTATGTATTATCAGTTTCTAGTGATATAGTATAGATCATCAAAATGTTAAAATTGAACGATTTTTATTAACAGAATCAACTGTAATGTAACTACTAAAACTTTCTGAGGAAGACGTTATTTACAAAAAGGTTCCTATTACATCAATAAATCATAATCTAAGCTGATTTCATATTTATGAATCAACAGCTTTTGATGATATAGCATAAATCGTCAAAAAATTGAAATTGGAGGAAATTTCTTAACAAAATTAACTATAATGTACTAAAACTGATAAAAGAAGATGTTATAAGTAAAAAAATTTTCGAACGCACCAATAAATCATTATCCAAAATGATTTCATATTTATCTTCTTTTACTATGAACTGATGATTTCATATTCATCAGTTCCTAGCAATATAGCATAAATGTGTGTTAAAATTGGACGATTTTTCTTAACAAAATCAACTATATCGTAACATCTAAAACCAGAGGAAGATGTTATTAATAAAAATGTTTCTAATGCATCATAATCCATGTCTATTTCATATTTACCTATTAGAAGTTTTAGTGATATAACATAATTATCTAAAAGGTCAAAGTGGGACGATTTTTCTTAATAAAATCAAGTTAATGTAGGAACGAAAACTGCTAGAGGAAGACGTCAGTAATAAAAAATATTCAAAAATTTAAAGCAGTTTTCCACTACAACGTTCCTTTTCCAGATATTAGTTCGAATATAACAAAATCAGTGGAAAATTAACACTATACCAGATGCTAGCGTTTGCTGTGGTTTGGAGAAACTTCATCGACTCCTGTAATATAGTCGCATATTTGATAGAGCTTATTTGATATTACAACACCCTTTATTGAGTTGCGCTTCCATACCATACACAGGGGATGTTCAGAAATTGATTGACAACCTACACAGCGACATTCATCGATACTTTATGAATCAAAAATCTTAATGTTAAAATGTATCATGCTTCGTGTAGTTTCAGAAAGCACTTAAAAGAAACAAAAATATGTGACAACATTGCATTTGTACACTGTTAGATACTGTAATATTCTCTGAAAATCAATCTAAAAAAACATTTTCTCGTCAATTCTCGTCAATATTATTAATTAAGTTCATTAAAAAATTTCGCATCCATCAACAGATATTGAATATTACCCAAACTTGATAACCTCATGAAGACTTATGAAACATCGTACAACATTTCAACATTAAGATTTTTGCTTTAGAACCGAACGAAAAATGTCGCTTCGTGTAGATTTTCTGCCAATTTTTGTACACCCTGTATAGTCTCATTGATCATTCGTTGGTATTGAAGTCTTAGAAAGTATTTTCCAGGGATCCAAAAATACTCAGATTATCATAATATAAGACCCATCATCTCAAGCATCGATTTTAATCCATATAGAATATCAAAGTTTAGACACAGAAGCCAAACATTTTTCTATGCTGATTGCGGTGTACAACAAAAGATATTATGTAATGCAACTATTTAAGGACCATATTTAACTCAACAAACACAACTTGAAGAAGATGGGTAAACTATCAATCAAACTGATATTAGTCGAAAAGTAGTTTTGAAATATGTTTAGCTATTTGCAAATTAAAAGAGGCAAAAGCGAACAGATAACTGTGATAAACATATCTTGAAAGATTTCGCACTAGTTCTAAAAACAGAGCTAGAACTGGAATAGTCGTGAAATATTTGTTGCTGGCACTAAACCCGAATGTCTCGTCTGAAGAAGCTCGGCTGAATCCGAATCATTCCACATCTAGGTCTAGTGTTAGTTCTAGTTTTACTTCAATTAAAATATGCAGAGTTGCCAAATCAGTTTGTAAAGTACTCTATTTCAGCAACTATTCATTGTAAAGACCTTCCTTAAATAAAGTCTTCAAATGCGCGGCTAAACCCAACCCAACCCTACATATATGATATGAAATAAAACTATAACTAACACTAGACCAGAGATAATAAAGGATGTATACAGCGCCACCTGATGTCCCGCAGAGTACTAACCATAGATTAAAACCCACCTTAGACTAGCAAAGTGGTAAAACCTAAGCTAATTTTTATTTTTATTTAACCTAAGCTAACATAAACAGACTGTTACATGTTGTGGGCTTATACCAAACATAAATATATGATAATTAGATACCGACTGTGATTTAATATATTGTACGGACTGTAACAAATTGTATTTGTATAACATATTTGGAATCAATACTTTGATTGAAGATCACCACTATAATATGTGCAAAGACGGAAAGAGTACCTCTTAAATCTTTTATAATTTACATTGTACTACCTTTACCGTCGTAAGATAGTACACATCAAGGTATAATAACCGGCATTTTCATTATTTAAAAAAAGTAAAACGACCTTAAAATAAAGCCTTCAGATGAACGGCTAAACCCAAACCTACTCAACTCAACCCTATATATTTGAATTGAAATAAAACTAGAACTAACACTAGACCTAGAATCAGAATGATGCTTGAATGTTTCTACTTCTAGATCTAGAATTGGATCTTATGATTTAACAATAGAACTAACACTAGACCTAGAAGTTGAAAGTTTCAGGTTTAGCCGAGCGTCGTGTTAGAACTAGTTTTACTTCAATTCAAATATACAGGTTGCCAAATCAGTTTATAAACTACTCTGTTTCAGAAACTATTCATTGTAGAGGTCTTCATAAAAAATGTTCTTCAGATACACGGCTATACCCAACCCAACCCTATATATTTCAACTAGAGCCGTCCTAAGATATTCGGCACCCCAGGGTTGGGTTGCACGAATGAAATGGGTACGCCCTTTTCATAGGAAATACAATGCCAAAGAAAACATTCCGCACCTCAGAGGGCACAATGGCTACATGTATGATGGGAACACCATGCTTTTGCAAAAACAGCCTTGTTGGGGAGGCCCAGTTGGGGAGCCCAGTTGGGGAGGGGGCTGCTCTATTAGCCCTTAGGTTTAGGACGGTGTGGTACTGAGTCTTCATCCTTACACGATTGTACACAATGAAAAATATTACTATGTCCAACCTGCCAAATCGGTCAAACTGACTGTTCTGACTTCAAAAATAGTTCTTTTACAGGTTCCTGAACTGTCAAAATAGGTTTTGTAAAGGAAATCAATGCTATAAGTGATAGTACCCAGAATTAAACGCAGGTTCCCCACTTCAATGAATGAGTCATTGCTAATGACATATATAATATTGTACGTCATTTTACGCCACATTTGAAAAAAGATCAAAACATATGCGTCTAAGAAAAAATGACAAAATGAAATTGCGTTTTGTCTATTAGATGTTATATGATTATATCACTATATAAATTCACATAGAAAATCAATAAAGAGTATAAAAACTGGATAATGCAAAAGAAATTGTATGCAAGCACAGTGAATTTGGAAGAATTCTGCCGCATTAAAACGCAAAATAGAGAAATAAATCGTTGTAGCTACAGTACCACAAAAATGTCGCGGTGTAATTTTGCTATGCATGTAAAACTTCAACGAAGTATTTATAGTTGCTAAGTATACGTTTTAAATCACTGGTGCTGGTCGAAATCACCATCTCAACTCAAAACGACATCTACAGAAAAACTTAATGAAATGGTGAGAAAATATTCAAAATTACACAATTTCCCACACGATCAGAATTGCAAAAATGTGAAGAGAGCGATATTTATTAACATGTTTAATTGAAAGTTAACCTTATTCTCAGTACATGTTGCCTACGTAATTTTTAGGAAATGTATGCCAATTTTTCCATCATTTACAGTAAATTTCTTGTTGTGGTAATTTGGATTGTGTTGAGTTGTGGTTGTATTCAAGCTCTTAGAGTGATTTATGCAAAACGAACACGGTTACAATTGCAAATGAGCCATCGCATTCATTAGAGCCAGGTGCAATTAATACAGCAGTAAATCGCTCTAATTGAGTGCGTCCGTTTTATTGCGTCCATGTTGTAAGAGAAGTAAATCGACGCTGTCTGCTTCTCTAAGTAGTTTTCTTTCTGCTTTTAGAGCTATAGCTGCCATTATTATGCTATAAAACGCTAATCAGATTAATTAATTACTAGATAAATTAATATTAAAATAATTTTTGCGTTAAACAATGAATGAAATTGTATTAGATTTGAGTATTTTCTCACGAGACATATTTTTTTGTAAAATTCTATTACAACTTCCTTTTTGTGTACCAAAAGGTTAATTGGTTGTCACGAAAACTCTAAAAACAGTTAATTCACGACAATCATGACAACGTCTCGTCGTCTATTCTTGTAGATAATACATCATCACCGTCGTGTAGCTCTTGGTAATGACGAGTAAACGTTCGATTTGCGTTATGGTGTGACGGTTCCCAGCTGTGCATTTTCAGTCTAATTAGTAGTCATAATAGGAAAGTTAAGGGCCGATCCGTTTTATCATTATCAACAACAAGAAGTAATGAGAAACGTGTTACAATAGCCATAATAATCAACAAAGAACTTTTTCGTTTAGTTAATGAAGAGACAACTTTGAAACATCGCAAATTGTTCGCATAAAGACCACACGGCTAACCGAAGGAGAAGAACTTCGCGTTAAGTAATAAACGTGTCGTCGCTTAATAAACACACTAACTAACCGGTTAACGATAAAAATGAAGAAGTTGATGACGGGTCGCGTGTCATTTAATTTGAAATACGATTCAGCAATTTAATGTTATCTTATTGAGGTTAAAGGAATTTTTAAATTGGATCGGTTTCGTTTCATTTTATAACTTTGAAAATTGTTTATCTTAACTTTGGACGTTATTCGTAAAACGTCAATTGAATTCTCGACTGTATCTCACGAGGAGTTTGCAACAGCACGACTCTCTCTTCTCGTCTTTTTTTGCTCGTTTCGAAGCCGTCTTCTGGGTCCATAGATAAGATAATGTTGCGCGGTTTCTGTCTCCTTCGAGTATAAGTAAAGACCTGTTAGATAACTTCGAGCAAAACTCATCCGATATTCAGGTAAAAAGATAAACTGAGACCGAATGAACCTTGCTTGTCTGTTTTGTTTAGCCAATTTTAGTTTTGCGATAAGCATTTCACATTTAAATAAAACATCCTATTATAATACATATCTTAAATAAAAGAAATATACCTATAAAGATGTCTGTAAAATGTTATAACTAGGAAATTTTGATAAAACAAATTTTGTGATGCGTTTGTTACAAATTCAGATAGAAGATTTGGAGACAATGAGAGTTGAGGAAAACATTGACTCTCATGTCATATTCATTCTTCTTCTCCTGAACTCCCATTATGTGAAATTTGAAGTTTATAATGTCATATTAGATTAAATGAAATTTGGTTGGACATTTCAAGAACTGCAACATATTTTTACAACTTTTGGAACATGATTATTTTGGAATCGTTACGGTCGGTCAATGTTTCCAAATAGTTTGAAAGTTTGAAAAATAATTGCCAAAAATTCTGGCAAATGTAATCAACTTAAGAACAATTTGTAAATGGAGACCACTAAAAATCATTAAAATCCTTATCTAAAATTCTAAATAATCTTAAATAAATCTTATACTGTTATGTTCTTAAGTAATAATACTAAAAAATAATTATTTCTTTGAAGTGTATTAGCTGTAAACATAACCTATTTTTACATATTTGAAATATATGATGTGAAAGAGTTGTAATTGTGATAAAATTCGACCTTCTTGAGGGCACCTCAATCCAGTTTGTTTATTTGCAGCTTAGATCTCTGTTTATATATCTATGTAAATACGATAACTGAGAAAATTAAATAATTACAATGACAAAACATATTTTATTTATATTATATAATCACTATAATTATAAAATATAAAAAATTTCAAATACTGTAA
The DNA here is from genome assembly GCA_036711965.1 of Onthophagus sagittarius. Taxonomy (NCBI): domain Eukaryota; kingdom Metazoa; phylum Arthropoda; class Insecta; order Coleoptera; family Scarabaeidae; genus Onthophagus; species Onthophagus sagittarius. The sequence continues at coordinate 51,590,922 of JASERS010000002.1, forward strand.
ATTTAGAGAGCGGGAGTAAACGAGAGTAAACGATCAAGCATCTCAACATGTCCAAATCACTATATAGTGTTTGGCAACTAATTACTATTTAACTTCCATTCACTACTAAAACAGTCATCCAATCCAACACAACCCAACTCTTGTATGTAGGTAGTTTCACGTGGGGGTGAATTTCTTCATAGCACATTCCCACAATTAACAGTTTATTCAAGGGTTACAAAATCAGCCCAATGGTTTCATGAACGTTAACACAGAACAGAAAGTATGTTTCTTATATCAGAAATCTGGGGCTATAGTATTCCAAAAGTGGATTCCCTTAAATACTCGAGGTTGGGACAAACACAAACAAAATGAAAAACCATCTCGTTTTCCATTTCACACCCTCTATGGAGGGATGTGTTTATCAGCTTCATGTAGAACACGCGCTTCCGTCACTTACAGTCTAGTCAGGAAGTAGGTGAGGAGCCGCAAGTCACTTTGTGATTTTGCTAAGAACCTGATTAGATCTCTTCCGATCAGGGTAGAGCAGAGTTTTTTTTTGCAAACACTGCTACTGCTGTCTCATCTCTGCAAGCTCGATGTGAAATGGAGTATAATAGCTTGGAACGTTACCCATAATTCTTACTAACATAACTATTATTATTAACAATCTTACTAACAAAGATTAAAGAGTAAACAAGATGCGACGCTATAGTGAGAGATTTTGTTTTTGGAAAGAAATGGAAAATATTCCAATTCTAATGTCCTGAAAATAACCAACCTAGACTAAAAATGTAACAGCTGATAGTGTAACTTATAAATCTATTCATCCTACATTCCAATTTAAAGGTCTATAGCGTTCAAGGCCATGAAAATTGCAGCCCTACATCAAAGGTGCCGACACGAAGCGAATCAAAATGTCACTGAAAAAATTGTGCCTATCTCCACAATATCAATTACAGGAAAACAGCAATATCAATTTTAATGAAGACCTCATCCAACTTCCAGTCTACTAATCCTACTCGTCTACTATCCAACTAATAACATTATTAATTTCTATGTAATTTTTAAATGAGAGTATGTATTGTCTATATGTCAATGAAGCGTTTTATAGATTGGCTGAATTAGTACCCCTAGAATATTCAGCAATATATAAACTTACAAATAATGACAAAAAGAATTAATAAAGAATTATTTTATCACTTTGATAACGATATAATTTTGACCCTCATATAACAAAATGAAAAAGATTTATGGAATTTTGAGAGGATAGGATGAAGAAGCTTAATGATATGAATCCTGCGAATATACATATCTTCCATGAAATATGGAACGTGTTTTTAGAGTGTACAATTCCCAGGACCAAAAATGTTTTCGGGTAACTAACTCCTAAATCCTGGTATTTAGGCTAAATACATTTGCAAAATAACATGTAAAACGTACATTGGGATTTATCTGAATTGAAGTTCTAATTTCAATTAATTTTTTAATGTACTATTAAGCTTTTTTCTTAATTCTTAATTTAATTCATCTGCTGTGATCGCTTTTATCAGAGGGCGCGTATTTTGAATTAAGACTTGCTTCCAGAAGACTTGACAGTACTTTTAGAAAACTTGATATTGCTTTTAGAGGATTTGAAATGCTTTCAAAAGACTTGTAATGTTTCTAGAAGATTTAAAATACTCTAAGAAGACTTGATATTGTCTCTGGAAGACTTGAAATGCGTCCAGTAGATAGACCTGGTACTTCTTCTAAAAGACTTGATATTATATTGCGTCCAGAAGATTTGAAATTCTTCCAGAAGAGTTCATACTGTTGCTAGAAGTTTTGAAATGCTTCCAAAAGACTTGATACTGCCTCTGGATAACTTGATATTGCTTTCAAAAGACTTGAACTGTTTCCAAAAACGTAGATGCAACGGTGCAAAAGAAAAACAGGTGTTGCTGACTTTTTGGCAGGCACTGTATAAAAAATACAAAATAGGAACTTTAAAGAAATCAATTAAGTGCATTTAAAGATAATACTGACGTATTTTCATTGCAAATATGAATACAAATATAAAAAACGAATATTTTAGTAATTTCTTAATTTTGGACCTATTATGTTTTATTTGAAATCACAGGATGGACCCGGGGCTAAATACCTGGACTATGCCAGATGTTGATATTGTCCATGCCAGATTTCCAGCCTCCTCACTTTAGAGATCGATATCTTGAAAATTGCTCGATGAAAAAAATTGCGTCAAAGTTTATATAATAAATGAACATTTCTGTGTATTATATAATTTAGAAATTTTCGGATCTGTGGTTTTTCTTTTATCGCGAGTTAAGTGAAAAGAGTACCCTACTTTTGAGAGTTCCGGCAACTTTGTTTACTTTGCAATTTTTTTTCTCAAAAACTATTTAAAAAGAAATTCTAATTTGAATTGGCGATCTCGAAGATATCGACATCTAAGGTGAGGGGCCTTGACATCTGGCATCAAAATGTTTTATGAAATGGACAACTTAATTAAAATTTTAGTTTTATATTGTAATTACAAACATCAATAACTTTACTATTTTAAATTTGTTAATGTATTGTCCAGTATAGTTTAGATATTTCCATATTATAGAAATAATATGTTTTCATGCTGATTTATTTCACGAATAACGGCACATTAATATCGATAGATATTTTAAAATTGAACACTTTGTTTTTGATATACAGGGTGTTCAAATAATTTTTTTTAAGTTTATGTCTCTTAGGGCCGATTTATTCACTTTTGGTTAAATTTAACTACTGGATATTTTCCATGGTTACCGTAATTTCACTTGCCATAATTGGCTATTTGACCAGTAACTATGGTAAATATTCAATAGTTAAATTTAGCCAAAGATGAATAAATATCACGAATAAATATAATATACACGTATATTTTAGTCGATTCGATTCGAATTTGGTAAACGGAGATTATTTGGTATTGAAAAGACGATTATAGAGTCCTCTGCAACGTACTTTTTATGAATTAAAATAACCATTTCTGACATACCTTTTGAGTAAAAATGTATACTCACTCCATTTTTTAAACAAAACTTGTTTTCAAGATGATTCGCTTTTTTATTGAATGTAGATATATTGCACAGTCATTAAATATAATGGTTGGTGTAATCCAGATACACCTGTACATTATTTGTTACAATACAATATTGAAAGTATTTTTGTAATACTTCCTTTTTTTGTATTCATCGCATAATATTATCTATACTTTAGGAATATTTTATATTTTTTTTATTTTATATTTTGCATATTTCGACCAATTTTAAACACATATAAAAACTTATGTTGCTTATGTTCTTATATAAGTGCGGGCCTTAGTAATAATCCAATCTCTGGATTTTTTTGCCATTTTAGCAATAGTCTTCGCCCCAAAATCTTGTTCTCATTGGATTTTCACATGATAGACATGTCTATCTATTTCATGTTATTCCTTCTGCTTACATATTGCACGTTTTATCAAATTCTCTGATGCTATTGTTTCATTATCTGCCTCGTTTCCTACTATTTCTTGGAACATCTCACCATCTCCTAATTATAGTTATCTATTCTTATATCTATGTCGTCTCTTCAATTTGGTTGTTACTTTGTATTTTGCAGATCAGTTAAATCATAGTATCCCAATTTTGTTGGTCTCGTTTTATTTTGACTTTTTTTGCTATTATATACATGGATGCGGCACATAATAGTATAGATAGGCTATCATTTGCAAGAAACAAAAAAATCTTTTAACCATATCGATCTGTAATGCATCATAAAGGATGTTCAGAAATTGGCGAATAATTTATTTGTAGTGACATTCTTTGTTCGATTCTGAAGCGAATATGTTAAGGTTAATTACACTTAGCAGCAGAAGTCTGCGTACAAAAAACTTCTAACACTTTAACTGAAAAAATAAGGGTCATGATCTAATGTGATAAACTTCAATTTTTTTTTTATTTTGTGTATTAACTACATATAATTCTATTAACAAAATATGCATCAATAAAACAGAAATATTAGTTACAAAAAAAAATTAAAATTAAAAATTCTCCAAATAATGCGTATGCAAAAATCTGCGTACAAATAAAGACGCCTTCTCCAAAATATACTTATTTACTTAAATACGTAGTTGGCGATGTACGCTTTCCGATTTAAATAAAAGATAATCGGTGTCAATTATATTAGCAGAGGCTTAGAAGCTAAAAGTTAGAATGGACACGAAAGGAAAGGAAATTGAATTGGGAGAGAGAAAAATTATTGTAAAGTTATGGAAAAAGGGAAAATCTTTTCGAAAAATAGGATAAACTGTCGGCAGGTCACATTCTTCCATTCAAATAGTAATTAATAATTATAAAGACACTGAAGATTACCTCTCACGTCCGCGATCTGGTAGACCACCCCTTTTAACAAACCGAGAGAAGCGATAAATTGTACAGCAGGTTAGAAAAGAACCTAGGCTGACGGCAAAAAAAATAGTAGAAAATGTAAAAGAAGAATTTCATAAAACTATCTTGCCTTTGCAAAAAAACTCTTAGACAAGCCCATTGAATTCTGGGAGAAAGTTCTCTTTACAGATGAGAGCAAATTTTGCATTTTCGGCATTAAGGGTAAACAACTTGTATGGAGAAAACCTAATACTGCCCTTAATCCCGAAAATTTGAAAGCAAGTGTAAAACACGGAGGTGGTGGAGTTATGGTTTGGGGGTGTATGTGCACCAAAGGGGTGGGAAGGTTGGTTTTCATAACATCGACAATGACATTTTAAAAGAAAATTTGAAGCCTAGCATCGAAAACTTAGGCTTGGGGCCCGAATACTTTTTTCAACAAGATAATGACCCCAAACATTGCGCCCACAACACTAAGCTTTGGCTACTATACAATACCCCAAAGCAACTTAAAACACCTCCACAATCGCCGGACTTGAATCCCATCGAACACCTCTGGGATTTACTGGAACGCAGGATTCGGCAACACAACATAACGTCGAAGGAAACGTTAAAAAATGTTATGATTGAGGAATGGGCCAAAATCAGTTCGGACGAAACGAAGAAATTAGTGCACTCCATGCCTAAACGTTTAAGGGAGGTCATTAAACGTAAAGGTTATACGACCTCATACTAATATAGAAACAATGATCTCATTTATGAATTTTTTATAAATACTGTCCTGACTTGTACGCAGATATTTGCATACCCGTTATTTGTAGAATTTTTAGTTTTGATTTTTTTCTGTAACTACTGTTTCTGTTTTGTTGAAGCATATTTTGTTAATAGAATTATTTGTAGTTAATATACAAAATAAGAAAAAATCAAGTTTATCACATTAGATTATGACTCTTATTTTTTCAATTAAAGTATTACAAGTTTTTTGTACGCAGACTTCTGCTGCTTAGTGTATATGCTTATAATTACTTCATATACTATGCTTCATACGGCTTTAGGAGGTTCTCAAAGTTCGGATGTCTATAAATAATGATTAATATTCAATATCATTTGAAAATCATTCGACCATGTTTACATTCGTTTTTGAGAGCAGCCTGTATGCAATACGTCAAATTAAATTAAATATTTTTAAGAGTATACACATAAGAGATTATTGACCCACATCACAAAATTTTGTTTGAAATGGTTTCAATGTTATTAGAAAGACATATTTGTTCTTCATAACAATATTCTGAGAATACTTCAAAATTTCGTTATATTATCTCAAAGGTTTTATGTTTAAAATCCTTTTGAATTTGCATCATCAAAATTTTGTAAAAATTATTTTGTCCATGTCTTATCAACGGATTGGATGCTTTCTTATCAATATTAGGTAATTTATAAGTTCTACATCAAAGCTCTTAATCGTTAAATTCCGTTTAAGAGAGAGCGTCAATTAGCTTTTGTCGATTACATTAAATGATGATAATAATCATTCCGATCATCATAGTCATCAAATTCACTATCTACAGGAATACCTGTCTAAACTATAGAGTGAACGTGATGAGGATCGAGGCGATTTAATTTATTATTAATACACTAACATGTTGATAAATTTTAACTCACTCAACATTTAGTTGTATATTTAAAGGTATAAAGACATTTTATATTTTATTTAAAAGAAATTTCACTTTGATCTTCGAATGGTTTATTAATATTCTGTCTTGTGCTTGGTATTGTTTGCGTTCATGTCAGCTGTAAAACGGAACCGTGTTGGTCTTAGTGACTTAAAAAGAGTACTCACGTTTAAGAAGTTTGGTAAATTTGTTCTGATCGTTAAAAGAACAAGAGAGAACAAAACTTTTATTTGTTATTTACAGCTCTAACAATACATTTATAACATTTATGATATTTTTAAATTAATTCGTGTTATTTCCTTTTGATTCATGAAAGAGAAATTTTTCGAGTTTGTTATGGTTTTTTTTTGTTTTACTATAAAATCTAAACACACACACGTGTTTTTAGGTGTTGCCCGATGATAATCACTTTGCCTGCGCTCAGTCCTAATTAGATTAATGACCGTTTATCTCGACCTGAGTAGAAATTTTCTATCTCATTCTGGTCGTTTTTAATCTCGTTTCAACAAGAGAAAAAGGACAAGTCGTTAATTATGTAATTTTCACGGTTAAAGAAAATAATTCATTGTGTGGTGGCCCCATTACGTACCAAGTTATTTTCTAATGTATAAATCACCGGGACGTGTTTGCTGGCGTGAATAGTTTTTTTTTTCTTTTTTGAAATTTACCATCTGGTTGATTGTTGTTTGCGATTTTATATAGTTACATTATTAGATACATTTAGTTGACCAATCGTTATCTTTAGTTAACGTGCGTGTGTATACAAGGCGGGAATTAACTGGATGTACGCGAATCTTAGCAAATATTTGTTCGCGTAAAAGTAAACGATAGATGTTTCGTCAAGTGATGTTTGTCGATTTAATTTATACAAACGATGGAAAAGTAAAACGAAAAGAATAGATTGACAAGGTTCTTTTTTTGCAAATAAAATGTTAACTTGTATAAGGAATACTATAAATATATTTAAATTAGTACATAATTAACCTAATCATAATAAATATAATAATAACAATTATTGCTTTATCAATTCGTGAGTACCTAAAACGAACTAATACCGGGAAGGCAGTGTCTGTTATAATCAAAAGATTAGCCATGCGACTCTTTATAACAAAATTTTAGTTACATTGTAGGCCTAATGTTAACACAATTTAACGGTAAATGAGAAGTAGAACTAGAATTAATAGTACTTCTAGAACTAACACCAGACATAAAATAAGAAGTATTTGTTGGATATTCACAAGTGGCATATTTATAAACGTGTGCTGTTTACAATCGAGGAGTTTATAAGAAATGGCGTATCTATATTAGCAACACAGAGTACCTTCTATATTTGGTTGCTTGTTGGCAGTCATGACTTCCATGAAGCAGTTCTGCATTTAAGTGAAAACCTACTTGCCAACCAAGAATGGCAAGAACACCACAAAATCTATGTGTCTGAATATCACATGCACATCATGCGTGTTCTACGGTAAAGTTGTATTTTTACGGGATGACCGAGTTTGACCAAAATATTGGTTTTGTTGATATTCCAAATACTGTCAATTATTTTGCTGCACTCTGTATTTAATAGGATACTAAAAAATTTTCGACTTCTTGTCAAGTACTTGGAATATTACAAATATCTTTGCCATTCGTGGTTTTAAGGTAAATTTTTTCTTTATTAATTGTGGCGCACTTTTAGGTAATATTCGTTTGTTTAAAATTATTATTATTTATGTTATTTTAAATGGGATGCATGTTCTTTTGTATATTTGACAGAGGATAAATATCACGAAGTATGTTATCAACATAACAAATCATATTATTGTATAAGAAAAAAATATGTAGGTCTGAAAATAATAAATCTGTAGATTACAATTAAAGTAACCTCTATTAGAACCCTACAAAACAGTCTGAAGGAAATAAATCAGGTGATTTTTAGCGTTATTTGAAAGACGGAGAATCGACCTCAGAATCTTAATCAGTTCTAATACAATAAATCTCGGATGATATTTTCTGGACTCTTTGGTGCTCAATTTGAACATTTGTTGTTGTATCCATATCTTTTGGCTTAGATTTTTGAAAGAACTTTTTAGTTTTTTGGATCGATGGCTGTTTTTGGCGGTTAACTTTTTGTGTAATCTGTGTAAATATAATTGAATACTATGCAGGTGTCCCAATTTTGTCTGCATAGGTTATCTCCAAAAATAAAAGAGATAGAAACAAATAGCTATCATGTTATGTCTTCCTTTTTCGAGAATACACTAATACCGAAAATTCCAAACAGCTATCGTCTTTGTTATCGCTCTATCGGCAATAAGTGAAAAACTTACGAAAACTCACTTCACCTACAAATGCGAATATATCACTTTCGTAACTAAAAGATGGAATATAACTGAAAGTTAGTCTTAGTTAGTTTTACGAGTAACTTTATTGTTTTAAAAGGAAGTTTGTTAGGAATATTTCTAATAGTTATTGAATAATTGGCAAAAATTCTTGTAAAATAATTGTTTGTATGTATTTCACAAATAACATTGCTATGGTAATAACTAGCAATGGCATGGATCGCGGTTTTATCGGATCACCGGAACCGAAATTCCAGTCAATTTCTAATCCGGATCGGCCGCTGGATAAAAAATTTTACTTGCAAGTGGCAATACGTTCACTATTTTAGTGTTTATTAATACGGCGGATATTGTAAGCCGGATCCACCCTACGAGTTACTTGAGAAGTAACTTGTTTTGAAATATACTTGGGAGTATATCCGAGTATTCATACACGCTATTTCCTACTTGCCGAATAAGATGTAATAAGATGAATATAAGCAATACCAAAACTGAAGATTAAAAACTTGAGAATACGTTAGTGGATTAGCTAAAGCAAGAATCAAATATGTAAGAACTAACTTTACAACAATACCAAACGAAAAATAATCTTGTGATATAAACGAGCGATGAGCTAAAAAAATTATCAAAATAGCTGAAATGATATGCTTAATCAATCTCAATCATTGGTTGATAGTAAAGGTTTATCTCGTTTATTGTCTACTATTGTTCCACAGTATACAGTTCCTTCAGATAAAACGGAATACGACGAACGAGACGATTGCGCCCCTTTTTATACAAAATCTAGTACCTAAAAAAGTCCATACTCAGAGGGGTTACATGTATGTTAAGTATAATACATATATTTGTATATGTCATTGGTTATATGTATAATGGGGACACCATGCACTATTACTATGACTATTACTAGATCTAAAATTAGAAGCTTTCGAGATTACCGTGCGTCTTTTGATAAAGTGTTTGTCGTTTTGGATGCTGCAGTCTATTTCAGAAACTGGTTCGAACTAGTTTTTGAACTCAATCAATACCAGCCGTTAAAGCCTTTGTACTTTTAGTTTTATAACCAATTAATGTTTTTTGAATTTACCTATAATAAACAGAAGTTCTTATCCAGTAGTTAGGTGGAAAGATCACGGAAAACTGTATTCCGAATTAAGCCAGCGAATTAAGTTTATAGCCAATGCACATTTTTTGAAATGGGAATAACTTATGAAGAGCACCGTTCTAGATTAATTCTTGTTAATGCAGAAAACATGGAATTGATAGGAAAAAGAAGATTTCTTTCATTTCTTTTGCTATTTTGGAATCATCATTTACTTAATACATATATTTTATTTGCAATGAAATAGTTTTGTTTTGATCCGGTCCATTTTGTCAATTTCCGATTTTCGTGCCATCCCTAGTAATAACCTTACAATGATCAAAGATTAAAGAGAAAACTCTAGTATAGAGTTAACAAAATTAAGGAGATTACGCATTAATTTTTGCTATGCTAGACAATAATGATAGATAAGATAAAGAACCACACTAAAAAAACAAACAATTAACATTTATATCAAAAGGGATAATATTTTTAGAACCAAATTATAAATAAGTTGAGCGCCTCCATCATTAATACAAATGGCAAGTTTTTTTTCTAACTTGTTTATATCATTATAGATGAATATGAGAGATAGCAATTAATGCAGTTTCAAGGTTTTCTATTAATTCATTTATTTTTTGAACTCATTTGTACAAAATATTTTTTATATTGGGTGTGTCAAATTTCTGGGATATAGCGAATAACTTCATTATTCGTAATTTCACAAAAAAATGTTTCAAATAAAAATTTCTTTATTCATTATAGTGTATTCTCAGATGACATTTACTTATTTGTATTGTTCTTTTGTTTCGTTGCTATGGCAACGAACATTGTTGTCTTAAATGGAATGCATATGTTTTTTTAGATCATAAGCAATCATAAGGTTGTGTAAGAAAAAATCGAGAAAAAATATGTTTTCTAAAAACATTAAATCGGCAAATACAATCATAGGAGACGTTGAAATGATGTCATTCGCAGATCTTTTTGATCCCTTTTATAGAACAGTGCATATTATAGAACAGTGTACAATCACTTTGAATACGCTTTCAATCACCATACCCGTACATCAATAATATTTGGATTCTTTATCGTTCGCTCAATTGCGCCATATTTGCTTATGCTGGCCAATGCTGACTTATATTGTCATCTTTTTACATTAAAATCTGTCAACGACATCATTTCAACGCCTACTATGGTTGTATTTGTGAAAAAAAATATGTGAAAAATATATATGCATCCCATTTAAAATAACAATGTTCATTGTTATATTAACGAAAGAAAAAACAATACAAACAAAAGTATATCGCCTGAAACTGCGCTACCATAATAAAACTTTTATTTGAAACATTTTTCTTTAATGCCACTTGGAAAGCCACCCTGTATATCCTAAAGAAAGACATCTAGTGACACTATATCAACAAGTAACAAACGGGATCTTGACATATGAGCTACTTTCTCTCTATATATTTTTGATGCTATTGGCTATATTCCAGGCATTTGACACATTTTTTATATATAATAATAATAATAATAATAATAATAATGGTTTATTGATCATCAACAATCAAGTATATACAAAAAAAATCAACAATATAGTAACAAAGCACTTAAAGTAAATAAATATGACGATCAAACTTATGATGAGGTTCAATATTTATTGATCTTCCACCTCACCATAGAGCAAAAATGAAAAACAGAAATTTACTACTGACGCGATAAGAAAAAATAAAATTATAATAAGATCCACGAATATTACAAGTAAAGTAATCTCATAATTAAATACATCCGACAGATTTCTTTCAAAGATGGGGAAAAAAGCAAAAAAGAGAAAAACTAATAAAAAAGAAAATAAATAAACAATAAAAAAAAATGGTTAAGAACACTGCTGCCCAAACAAAAAAAAACAACATAACGCTTTTTAAAAATGGCAAAAGTCGCACACTTAGTCAACGCACAAGAAAGCGGAAGTTCATTTATTACTTTGCATATCTGATATGAGAAAGATCTTTTAAAACTAACGGTATAAAATATCGGCGGAGATAACCTACCCCTAAATCTAACATTGACCGAGTACACGTCCGAACGAAAACGTACCTTTCCTGAAAGATACGGAGGTGTGTGGGTTATTATTTTATAGTATAGACATACTGTGTGTAGCAATCTTCTTCGTTGCATATTCAACCAATTCAAAGTAGCTAACTTACAGCTTACGTGATCTCTGCGTTTTAGACCAAATATCAGTCGAATACAACTATTCTGTACCTTTTGAATTTTATTTTTTAATACATATGATAAAATTCTTTAGCTATGGTGGTGCCTTGTATGCACCACCATAGCTAAATATAGAAAGAACCAGACTTTCACATAGATGAATCTTTGTTTTACAATTCACAAATGTCCTATTGCCGTATATAACTTTTAAGCTGCTATATGCCTTCCGAATGCAGCCGTTAATGTGTTCATTGAAATTAAGATTCTCATCAATTATAATGCCCAGATTTTTAACTGATTTTTTAATAGGCAAGAGTTCGTTGTTCAATGTAATGCGAAGTTCTTTTAAGACTATTTGTTTTTGCTACTTGGGACCAAACACAATAACATTCGATTTCATATGATTAAGTTTAAGTCTATGGCGGGAAGGAAACTCTCATAAGGAATGTAGATCACCGTTAATATGTGCACAAGCCTGTTTAACATCATGAACCCAAAAGGAATGATATATTTGTGTGTCGTTCGCATAAAAATGTGCTTTACAGTGCTTAATCTGTTTATAGAAGTTGGACGTGTATACAGCATAAAGCAATGGGGATAGTATAGATCCCTACGGCACCCCCGTCCGTTTACACCTAAAATTAGACTGTTGCCCGTTTGCAGATACTGCTTGTTCTCTCTCCGAAAGAAAGTGCATTGTGACGTCACATTTCCGTCATATCTCTAGAATCTTGATAGTTATTAAAAATATTTTCCGCTTTGTTCTGCCATATTTCCGCTTTTTTCTAGTTTTTACATTTCCGACTTCTTGCCATCTTTTTAGTTTCTTGTAACTTATTGTTATATTTCTGGTTTTCCTCTGCAACATTTTTGTCTTTTTTCTAGTTAATAGTAACTTCCCTATACACTTCTGACTTCCTTATCCATCTCGCTAGTTCTACCTTATTAAAAAATATTTGTCATCGTTACACCATATTTTTGTCTGGTATTTTGTATGTTATTCAAATATTTTCGGCATTGTTTTGCCATATTTCTACCTTTATTCTAGTTTATAGTAATGACCCAATTCATTAGCGTTTTATTCATGTCATCACACCAGTTTCTTGCATCATATTAGAATCATTTTAGATTTGTTCTGCTATTATTTTTATCATCTTTCTAATTTTTAGTAAGTTATTAATACACATTTAGTAATTTTCTGTCATATTTCTATTTTCTCGCTAGATTTTAAACATTAATGGTTAATGTTTCAACATTTGCTGTTTCTCCAGATTTCAGTAAGTTAATACACTTTTGACCTGATTCTGCTATTTCTGTTTTCCGCCTAGTATCCAGTAACTTATTTGCAGTATTTATAAACCCAGTTTTATCTCTTTTTGTCATATTTCTATCCTTTTTATGGTTTTTACCCATATTAAGTGACGCCTGGCTGACTCTGTTTCTAGGTATAGATTTAGCGGATGGTTCAACAATTAAACTACAAGTACCGTTCTTAATTTATACATCGTATAGATAATTGTATATTATATAGATTGATTCATAACTCATATGCAATATTTTGGTTTCTGATGCAAAATAAGATTTTAAACAAAAATATAAAAATAATACTTTCAAGTTTTCGTATTTTTTAGTTATTACACAAGTTTTACTTATTTGAGCATGGAAATTTTAAGGTAATAATGTTTTCTGAAAAAAAAGTTGTCATGGAAATGCATTCATATAAATGACGTCAGTTTGATAATTGTAAATTATTTAAAGTCGCTTATACTCAAACATCTATTTGTAATTGTACCAGAATTTATTAATCAAGAGTATAATATTATTCTTGCTTATGGTGTTTGCAATGGAATCGCTTTAACAGCTATCATAGAATATTGCAGAAGTTTCCGAATCCTATTTTAGGACGATTATTAAATTGACGATTATGTCAATTTAGTATTGTGTAACCATGGAGGAGATCCACGTGTTTGCCACAATGAAGAGACAGAGGAAGCATTTGTTGACGTGCTTATTATGAACATTCCACCTATTTATTATATTATACTAGTAGAGTTTCCTGAAGACTTGGACATTCCCAACCTTTTGTGCATCGTACGTTACGGCTGGAACTGTTTCATCCGTAAGAGTTCAATTTTATAAATAGTTTTCACAACCCATAGACACAATCAAAATGTTTAATTAAATTAGTTGGTCTGATGAAGCAACTTTTACAAGAGATGGCATTAATAATACAACATTAGAAATGCATGTCACGTGAGTTCATTGATTAAAGATTAATTTAGACGCCTATCTAAATTTATTAGAAAACACAGTGGAAAATATCATTGATGATATTCCGTTGGTACAGCTGGAAGACATTTGATACCAACATGATGACTTGGTTAAATGGCCGCTTTATTGCAAGCTGGGAAGGTCGCCATGTACCATGGCCTCCAAGATTAGCAGACCTTATCTTATCTTATTGAACACCCTTATCTTGCGACATTATTAAATATAAAATGTCTGTGCTGAAAAAGTTACATTATGAAACTGATATAACTGAAATAAACTCATAAATAAAAGTTAAAACGACTACATTTTATTGTTATTTTTTTGTTTAAAATCTTATTTTGTATCAGAATCCAAAATATTGCACTGACTTATGAATCACCCTTTGTTGTAATTATAGGTATAATAATTTAAATATTTTGTGTACACTCACTTTTATATGAAATACACAACCAACAAATTCAGCATTAAACTACAATTTTGAAATTTCGGTAAAATAATGCCTTATTAGCAACGATAACAGTTTAGTTGAAAAAAAAGAAAACTATGATCTTTTTAAAAAGGAGCTTGATGGTGTCAAAGTTCATTCAGGCCTGGGTAGTTGTCTAAGTCGTTCATCCATCATATCATAGACATGTTCAATCGACGACAAATAAGGTAACCGTGTAGGCCAGGGCAAAATTTGCAATCCAACCTTCTCCGGGAAACTTCTTGTAATCACAGCAGTATGATGGTATGCATTATCCTGTTAGATAGTGGCATTCTGAAATGTCTGCATGAAAGATACTAACACCAATTCTGAAACGATGTCGATGTAACCTTCGTCTAGCACATATCGCCTCCAAACCATAACCACAAGTGTTAAGGCTGCGGATCTTGTAGTTTGAAATCGATCCGTCTAAGGAGTCGGTGTTCATGTGCGTTGCTTCTTCTGGCAGGTGTTTCAGCAGGACGCTTTTAAATACCTTTTTTGGTCCATATCTGAGCAATTGTAGTGTGGTCCCGTTCATACCGACAATTGTCTTCTTATCAAAGTCATTGATATAGGCAAAATTTCGAAGACCGCGCACTGGGAGCATGACAAGAAGTCTACTTGACAGAAACACATTAATTATTAGGAAGAAAATATTGAAAGTTGGAGATAACAATTGTACCTACAGGAAATATAACAGTTCACTTTTTTCAACATTTATCGTTTGTTGGTTGATAATAAGGTATTATTTCTCCGAAGTTTCATAATTGTAGTTTGAATATTTATGGATGGTGGATTACGTATAAAAGTGAGGATATTTGGTCTAAAGAAGTAACTTTTACAAGATATGACATTGATAACACAGCATTAGAAACATATTGTTAGATGTGGTCATTGATCAAAGATTAAATTCAGATTAAGAAGATTAAATTTATACCAACATGTCTGTACCAAGATGTCAGACTTTATCTTATCTTATTGATCAGCTTCATATTACATCATTATTAATTATAAAGATTCTGTGCTATTCTTATTTTTTGTTTAAAATTTTATTTTATTTCAGAATCCATTCTGGATTCAAGTTATGAATCATCCTGTGTTGTAATTGGATCATAATATATAGATTTTATGTATTTATGATTTTTCTTTCAACAGTTTTAATTAAAAGTAAGTACAAATTTGTAACATACTATATTACAACGTATTTCCAAATCCTAAAAATAATTCCAAATAATTTTCTTTACAAAACCCACAAGGCAAAAAATAATTAATCAAAATCTTCGCGAACGCAACTAAAAATAAAGCCCTGTCAACGCTCGTATAACTTTGCATTAGAAACTAGTGTTATGCTCACCCGGATTTAGAAAGTCATTATCTAAATTTAAAACATTTATAAATTCGAGTAATTCCATCATAAACAATTCAAATTATTCGTTAAAATTACTCGTCGCTCCGCAAAACCACCGAACTGTGTGTCATTTCGGTTTACAAAACGAGAAAATTTCGTTTTGAGAAACGATCAACATACTGGCTATAAATTTTATTTAGAAGTCGTCTTTTCGTTTATATTTCTCTTGAGCGTTGAAACGTTTGGCGCCACCATAAGAATCATTTGAGAACCCACGTTATATCCTATACTACTACTACTACTAGAGACTAAAGTAGTGGAGTAAGAGAAGAATGTGATGCAATAACATCTTTCAGCTTCAAGAACGACGCGACGTTCCGGTTTGTCAGAATCTGTTGGACGACACGTTAGAAATGTGTTTTCGATGCCAAGATGCTGTCTTCGACAGCTTATTATAAAGAGAAAAAAACCTTTACCTATTCTTATTTTTTATATTTAATTTGAAACTTGGATATTCGTTATTTAAAAGAAATCTGTTTGGTTTAAAATTTAAAAAGGAATTATAAATTGTTTAACACTTCGAAAACAAGTATTAGTAATTATCTTAAGATTTCCATAAATAAACCATTAACATTCTCGGAGAACGTTTAATAAAAGTATTAATTAAAAGTGATAACACCGCAGGGATTCAAATACCTTGCTTTTATAATTATAACTAATCGATCAAAAAATGAAAAATAAACTGCTTTTAAAGTTTGTTTCAATAAATTTTTGGCTAAACTCAATGTTTATTCCATCAATCAATTGTCATTGTGCGCAAAGTTAGTGTGTAATGGTTATAGCATGCATCTGCTTTAGTAATTATGCAGTAACATGTACCATATAGTAATAATAAACATAATATCATTGGGTATGGTGTAACGTGTAAATGGTTAATTAAATTTGCATATTCGATGCTGTGTTCTGTGTATTTGTATTCGATTTCGTGTCAATCTCTAACGATTAAATGTTTAATTGGACGATAAGTTTTCATGTTTAGTACTATATAATCTGGACGAGGCAATTTGTTTGTTTTCGTTTTCTGGATTAATTAAAACGATTTGGCCTTTGAGCTATTAAGAAAAACATACTTTTGATTCGCTCGATTTATTACAAACAGTTTATATTCAGCTAATATTATCTATTTATATAATGAAATTGATACTTCTTTTCCGCTATCAATATAAGGATTTTGTAAATTGAAATCAAATTGATTTGCTTTCAGCTCAAGTTTACTATTATACACGATGAGTAATAACGATTTAGTTAAAAGCAAGGTTTTAATCAACGGAAGTTTAAGAAGTCAGCAAAATAAATTTACTTCTTTATTTCCATAAACAAAGTTTCCACGAATTTTTAAATTCGCAAATTTTACCTCAATACCTTGTCCTTTACAATTTTATAAACTTCACCCAATGATTATTATACGTTATTAATGAGAAAATATTGAGCATAAATTTAAAACAAATTTAATTTTTTTATTTCCATAAATAAATGTTCCCCAAATTTTTATATGTTCGCCTCTTTTAACCAGTTTATTTTTAGACAAATAGTTTCAACTCAATATTTTTTCTCCAAATTTTTGTTAAGCAACTCCACAATTATTATTCATTATTTTGAAGAAAAAACCTTGAGCTGTAATTTAAGATAAATTTAATTTTTTCATTTCCATAAATGAAAGTTCCAGGAATTTTTATTTTTTTTACATTTTTTATATCAAGCAAAAATAACGGCTTTATTTCAATAATTTTTTTCTCTGCAATTTTATAATCTCACTCAACGGTTATTATTATTACACCAATTTAAAGTAAACGTTTTAAACTTTGATTTAAGGTAAATCATTTTTCATTATTTCCATAAACCAAGGTTCTTTTAAAATTACACCTTTTTGGCATTTTTTATATTAAGCAAAAACAATAGTTTTACTTCAATATTATTTTCTCCAGAATTTTATAAATGAACCTAATGTACATCATTTTAAAAAGCACAATTTTAGCTTTAATTTAAAATAAGATTTATTTCTTTTTATAAATGAATTTTCCACAAATTTTTATATTTCAAAATCAGTTTTATATCATATACATGTGTCTATACATTTTCCGGATAAGAGGAATGTACAGAGGGTAATATATCTTGATAGAATTTGTCGGGATTTATAACGAGTTTTTCTCATTTTTCTCAAAAGAAAACCATACATGCATATTTCAATGCGTTTCGAGATATCTTTTGAGATAAACTTGTAGCATTTCGTAAAACAAAAATTTTCTTAATCAAAAAGCCGTAAAAAATTCAAAAATTCGTAAAAAATTAAATTTTTAAAATATCTTGTTGAAATTTTTCGTTATTTAGACAGAAAAGCATGCACTTGTCCATAATCATTTATAAAAAATCGTAAAAAATCAAATTCTTCAGATATCTTAATGAGGTGATTTGTGATTCTTAAAGGAAAGTTATATCAGTATCTCCATTGGTTTTTGAGATATCAAGTTTTGAACTGAACCTAAATTTGTAGCATTTCATCAAAATAATAATTTTTTAATCATTTTTGAAAAATCGTAAAAAACCGAATTCCCAAGATATCTTGATGGAGTATTTTATTATTTATAGAAGAAAGTATGAATTTTTCTAAGAATAAAACCATTCGTGAGATATTAAGTTTCGAACTCAAGCTAAATTTGTGGCATTTCATAAAATTAATAATTTCCTTAATCATGTTTGAAAAATCATAAAAAATCGAATTTTTAAAAAATCTTAATATGATATTTTGTGATTTATAAAGGAAAGTATATACTTTGTTTAGAACAAAACCATGCGTATATATCACAATTCGTTTTTGAGATATCAATTTTTGAACTCAACCTAAATTTGTGGAATTTCATCAAAATAACAATTTCCTAAAAAAAATTTGAAAAATCGTAACAAATCGAATTCTTGAGATATCTTAATGAGGTGTTTTGTGATTTATACAGGAAAGTATGTACTTTCCTTCGTACAAAACTTTTAAGATAATAATTTTTGAAGTCAACAAAAATTTGTGGCATTTCATAAAAATAACAATTTCCTTAATTATTTTTGAAAAATGGTAAAAAATCGAATTCTTAAGATATCTTAACGTGGTATTTTGTAATTTATAAAGGAAAGTATATACTTTTCTTAGAATGAAACTATGCTTGAGTATCTGAATTCATTATTGAGATATCAAGTTTCGTACTCAACCTAAATTTGTGGAATTTTATCAAAATAACAAATCCTTAATAATTTTGAAAAATCCTAAAAAAACATATTTTTAAGATATCGTCAAGAATTTTTTGTGGTTTATAAAGAAAAGTATATATTTTCCTTAGAATAAAACTATACGTGAGTATCTCAATTCGCATTTGAGATATCAATTTTTGAACTCAGCCTAAATTTGTGGCATTTTATAAAAATAACTATTTCTTTAATCATTTTTCAAAAAACCGTAATAAATCGAATTCTTCAGATATCTTAATGAGGCATTTTGTGATTTATACAGGAAAGCCCGTACTTTCATTAGAACAAAATGACGTGTGAGTATCTCTATTCGTTTTTGAGATATCAATTGTTGAACTCAACCTACATTTGTAGCATTTCATAAAAATAACAATTTCCTTGATTATTTTTGAAAAATCATAAAAAATCGAATTCTCAAGATATCTTAATGGGTTATTTTGTAATTTATAAATGAAAGTATATACTTTTCTTAGAATAAAACTATGCTTGGGTATCTCAATTCATTATTGAGACATCAAGTTTCGTACTCAAAGTAAATTTGTGGAATTTTATCAAAATAACAAATCCTTAATAATTTTTGAAAAATCCTAAAAAAACATATTTCTAAGATATTAAGACTTTTTTTGTGATTTATAAAGAAAAGTATATATTTTCCTTAGAATAAAACAATTCGTGAGTATCTCAATTCGTATTTGAGATATCAATTCTTGAAGTCAACCTAAATTTGTGGCATTTCATAAAAATAACAATTTTCTTGATCATTTTTGAAAAATCATAAAAAATCGAATTCTTAAGATATCTTAATGGGTTATTTTGTAATTTACAAAGGAAAGTATATACTTTTCTTAGAATAAAACTATGCTTGAGTATCTCAGTTCGTTTTTGAGATATCAAGTTTCGTACTCAACCTAAATTCGTAAAATTTTATCAAAATAACAAATTCCTTAATAATTTTTGAAAAATGTTAAAAAAACATATTTTTAAGACATCTTCAAGATTATTTTTTTGTGATTTATTAAAAGTAAGTATATGTTTTCCTTAGAATAAAACTATATGTGAGTATCTCAATTCGTATTTGAGATATCAACTTTTGAATTTAACCTAAATTTGTGGCATTTCATAAAAATAACAATTTCCATAAGCATTTTTGAAGAATCGCAGAAAATCGAATTCTTCAGATATCTTAATAGGTGTTTTGTGATTTATACAGGAAAGTATATACTTTCCTTAGAATAAAATGATGCGTGAGTATCTCAATGCGTTTTTGAGATATCATTTTGTAACTCAACCTAAATTTGTAGCATTTCATAAAAATGACAATTTCCATAATCATCTTTGAAAAATCGTAAAAAATCAAATTCTTCAGATATCTAATGAGGTATTTTGTAATTTATAAAGTACGTAGTGTCCTTAGAACAAAAACATGCCTGAGTATCTCAATTCGTTTTTGAGATATCAATTTTTGAACTCAACCTAATTTTGTAGCATTTTAAAAAACAACAATTTCCATAATCATATTTGAAAAATTGTAAAAAATAAAATTCTTCAGATATCTTAATAGGTATTTTGTAATTTATAAAGGAAAGTACGTAATATCTTTAGAACAAAACTATCCATGAGTATCTCAATTCGTTTTTGAGATATCAATTTTTGAACTCATCCTAAATTTGTATCATTTCGTAAAAAGAAAAATTTCTTTAATCATTTCCGAAAAATCATAAAAATCAAATTCTTAAGATATATTAATGAGGTATTTTATGCTTTATAAAGGAATGTACGTACAATCCTTAGAACAAAACTATGCCTGATTATTTCAATTCGCTTTTGATATATCAAGTTTTGAAGTCAACCTAAATTTGTGGAATTTTATAAAAATAACAAATTCCTTAATCATTTTTGAAAAATCGTAAAAAACATACTTTTAAGATATCTTGTTGAAGAAGATGTCTTTCGTTATTTATAAAAAAGTATGCACACTTTTCACACCTCAGAATAAAATTATATCGCTTTATTTATGAGATATCATGTTTTGAACTCAACCTAAATTTGTAGCATTTCATTAAATATTTTCTTTATCATTTTTGAAAAAATTATAAAAATCGTATTCTTGAGATATCTTGATGACATTAATTATAATTCAAAAAGAAACGTACGTACGTACTTTAATACGTACAAAACCATACTGGAATTTCTCTATTCGTTTGTGAGACATCAATTTTTAAATATTGATGAATGCTCAATGATTTTCAAAAATTCATAAATAAAATCTAATTCTTAAGATATGTTAATAAAATTTCTAGCAAAGAGCACGTACTTTGCATTCCAAAAACTCTATTCGTTCTTGAGATATGAATTTTTGAAGTCAATCTTAATCTTTATTAGTTTACGAATATGACAGTTTGCTCCAATGATTTTCAAAGAATCATAAAAAATCGAATTCCTAAGATATATTAATAAAATGATAGCTATTTGTAGAGAAAAGCAAATACTTTTTCATGAATCAAACCGCATTCAGAAACTCTATTCCTACTTGAGATATGAATTTTTGAAATCAATCGGAACCTTTATTAGTTTACGAATGTGATAATATGCTCCAATGATTTTCAAAAAATCATAAAAAATCGAATTCCTAAGATATATTAATAAAATGATAGCTATTTGTAGAGAAAAGTAGATACTTGTAGAATTGTAAAAGGAAAGCATTTAAGAATTTGTGTTATATATAAATCCGTTCCACCTCTAGTATACAACATTTTCAGTATCCAACTATATTTGTCGTTTGTTTATGCCTGAATCGAAATTCGTTAAATTAGAGATTATCTTCTTTGTAATTGTCCTCAGACAGTGGGTGGTATATTAGTGGTTTGAGATGGCTTTTATTTAAGATCAATTTCGTTTAAGATGGAGAATTGTAACGCCAAAGTATTAAACAATCTTTTTAAGCGATGAAGCAAAATTTCACAACCTTAATGTAATGCAAGAAGGTGAAAGATTATAGGGCGTTTGTTTTTCGAGGATAATAGCAGAATTTATGGTCAACTTTATCAAACTGGTATATTGGTCCTCAATTTTGAATTTTTTCAAAAAAACAATTATTCACGAAGTTAAACAAAGAAACGTTAAATACTTTACTCTTATGAAATAGTAAAGTAGGGAAAATTTCAGGAAGATTGCACAGAAGATGCTTGTGGAAATATTTTTTTAAATATGACACAAACAATTTTAGAGAATCGATATTTCACAAAATTTAAATTCCAAAGGATCTTTAATGAAAAGAGAAATTTGAATAAACAAGTCACTAAACAAATTATAAAATGACTTTCCAAACAACTTTAGAAGTATCAATTTTGCATAAACGCAATCGATATTTAATGCCTTTTCATGAAAGCGGTTTTTCAAAATGGCGTTTAATCCAAACAAAATAAATGAATTGATATAGAAGATTAAAGTTTAATAAGCACTTTATAGTTTCGTTATCCCATTTTTATAGATTTTTAATGTTAAATGAAAAGTATTCAAAGGGTAAAAAATGTATTGAAAATTAATTTCGAATTTAAAATTGCACATTTCAAAAGTTAAAAGCAATTTTGTAAACCGTTGTTGCATTCGGAGTACTCGAAATCAAATATTTAGAAAAAAATGTTTATGTTCGTTTAATGAAAACGAAATACATTTATTGATGCTCAGATTCCATAAGAACTTTCCAGGAAATCGATAAATCCTGGGATTTTGATGATTAATTAATTTTCAGAGAAATAGATATCTTGTTAAGTAATTAGATTTTGTTGTCAATGTTTTGAGATTAACAAATTTCATTTGTCCCATTTTAAATGGCACTTTTTATCTATGATATTAAAGAACTCACAATTAATTAATGCTCTCATTTTTAGTACGAGGATCATAACAATAAATTGCAAAAATAATGGTCTATAAATAACTCTGCTAACTTCGAATTCGATGCTCGAACGTGAATATAAAATATAATTCGAAAGGTTATCTGATGATTGATGTTATAAATTTGAGAAAATCCATTTTACTTGAAGAATTGGAATATTGATTCTAATAAGAACCAAATCTATAGAAAAATCTTATTATAACACAAATAAGGCCTTTAAATAGACTATAGAAGGTTGGGATGGTGATAATGAGTATCCAATTATAAATATGAAACTCAAAAAGATTATTAAAGAATGCGGAGAAAGTCTTAATATGAATACTCACAACATTATAGAGATGAATCCAGTTCCTCTTGTTTTAAACAATATAACTAAATTGAACAAATTTGGCCCTAATAAATAACGACAATACCAAAAAAACAAAACTCTTTTTATTAAAAAGTAATATAATTATAAGAATTAAAAAATTTGGAAGTTTGCTAAAATGTTTGCATTTCTTGGCTTAAAAATGTTATAAAGAAATTCGACAAGAAATTATTTTTAGGATTTTGAAATAGATTGTCAAATAGGTTGTAAATAAAAATTTACATCCGTTTTTAATTGGAACCGTTGAAAGCAACCTCATAAACACTTAAGCTATAAAAATACACGATGATGTTAGAATAACCATAAAAAATCTTACAAAAAACTTAAAAAAAAAATTTACTTGAATAATCGTAAATAAAGCGTTAATTATTTTTAAAATACCCAATAAATTATTGTTTTTTTCTCCAGTAGTTATGACAGGACAAAAGCTCACTAAAGAAGATTTATTAAAATCAAGTCAAAAGAACAGTCAACATTTTCGACTAAGAAAAAATATTACGCCAATTTTTCTTGTCCAAATTTATTTTTATAACCCATTCGAAATCGTATAATTCTTTCATTTTTATATAAATATAGAAATTACAAATTTATTTAGTTTAAATTTAAACACCTGACTCATCGAAGTTTTTTTATAATAAAAAAATAATAACACTAACAAAACCCATTCAAATCAAACTCACATCATTCAAAAAATCGAAAATCGAAAGCAACTTATTGGTGAAACTTACCAATAAAATGAAGATTATAGACGGCAACATTTTATTTTAGTCTTTAGTATTTCAAATTTTCAGTCAAAAAGAGATGCACCAAGTTTATTATTTATTAACTTTTAATAGTCATTTTGAGATAATTAGCAAAAATAAATTAAGGGTGATTTTGAAAATATTTTTTTAAGGATAGGATTTTAGATAGAGTTTGAAATTGAAGATTTTGAAATAATCGAAAACTCGTATGTTTGGAAAATTGTTCGTTATAATTTTTGAAAAACTTGGTTTTTCCGCGAGGCCAAAGTGACCGATCTGAACAGAGACTCGGGCAGAACTGAGAGAGACTACTACTATGTCGGAATACAACACACTTTGGTTACGACGAACGAACGAGAGACGATAGCACACACCACACACAGTTTGTAGATCGAAAATGTGAGGTGGCAGAGGCGCCTCCGTTACTCTAGTCTATAGGTACTACATGCACATACGCGCGATCTCAATCTACCTACGAGTTTAGAGTAACTACACTATTCTCTTCTAAAAGGACACCGCGTCAACCCGGAGAGATATCGATGGTTTCATTTTTTGAGAGTTTTGAATTACTCCCGATTTTGCGCAATTCTGTAGTCGAACCGTTCTCTCTGAAATCAAATACTTTTTGAAATTAAGACATCCTTAAAACCTCAATTTCATTTTTATTAATCGATTTAGAAAATGCAAACTGATTATTATTGATTAAATTCCATTAAGCTGATTAATCATTATTAAAAGCTTAATTACACAATAACTATTTGAAATTTAAGTATCTACAGATTTGATACTACTCTTTCAATATAGGAATCAAAAGTAATGATTTTACTAGGAATACAAAGTTTCTACTGATGGTTATTACATAGAATACTCTTTTCAACAATAAAAATACTCCTGTGTGCCGATATAAATAATTTTTTGTACACCGACCTCAAAATTCTTGAAACAACTATATTGGACAGTATACTTCGGCATAATAGATTTTTCAGTTATATGCGACAAAAATAAGCAATATAAATTCTTTTGTGTGTCAAATTGGTAATAGTCTGGAAATATGGATAATATTATGCGGTTAAAATATATGCAACTATTATAAAAATACTACTTTTAATACTACATTTTGGCATTTGTAACTTGTACAACACAGTATACTTTTACGTATACACAACTTAATTTTTAGTATACAAAGTATTTCAAGTTTTTGTAAGACTTTAACAGTCTTCAAAACTTCACAAATACATCGCAACGGTCGATAAACGCTTTGTTTTGGAAATAAAGGGTGTTCAAATTAAAGTGAAGTTTTTTAATATTATACGTGAATTTCAATTCCATTCAAATCTGGTATACGAAAATTATTTTGAATGAGACAGACGATTGTAGAATTTGTTTTATTATAGCCGGTAGAGAGCGCTCTGTAACGTAATCTTGATGGATTAAAATAACCAGCGCCGTCCTAAACCTAAAGGCTAATAGGGCTTTAGCCATGGGGCGCCAACTCCTGAGAGGGGGCCTGTTTTTGCAATAAAATGTATGGTGTCTTCATTATATCCAGTATCCCTTCTGAGCTGCCTTTTTTTTGCATTGAATTTTGTATGTTTCGTTCATACAACGCAGTCCTGGAATATCTTAGGACGGCTCTGGTTCAAATGTGTGGGTTTAGTTGTGGATCTGAAGACATTTTGTTTAACGAAAGCCTCTACAATAAAAAGTTTCTGAAATGGAGTACTTTACAAATTGATTTGACAATCCTGTATATTTTAATTAAAATAAAATAAGAACTAACATTACACCTAAAAGTAGAAAGTTTTGGTTTTTCAGACGCACGGCTAAACCCGAATCTCTCTAGTTCTAGGTCTAGTGTTAGTTTTAGTTTTATGTGATTATATTTAACTCTAGATCTAAAGCTAGAAACATTCGGGTTCTGCTGTACATCTCTCAAGGCAGGTTAAACCTGCATGATTGTGCTTCTGGGTCTTATGTTAGTTCTAGTTTTACTTCAATTCAAACGTACGGGGTTGGCTTGGGTTGCGTTTAGCCGTGCATCTGAAGACATTTTTTAACGAAAACCTCTTCAATGAATAATTTCTGAAATAGAGTAGTTTACAAATTGATATGGTAACCCTGTATATTTGAGTTGAAATAAAACTAGATCTAATACTATCATTCAGGTTTAGTCGTCCTGAGAGAGTACAGGGTGTGCATATTTTGATCTGTTTGAAAAAAGTAGAAAGATAGAAAGTTGCGGTTTTCAGGAAGCTAAGTTACTTTTTTAATTCTAACCTAAATTTTCATAGCCCTCTTCGTTTTTTGATATATGGGGAGATCCCGGCTATCTAAGAACTTAGCAAAAAAAGTAAAAAACGGGTTCTAATACATTTCTTCAAGCATATTACATTCATGCAAATGAAAATTTAAATCAAGCTACTGAATATATACACGAATAGGTAGAACACAACATTTATAAGCAATAATATTTTAGTAGTATATTGTTTCAATTCAGATATCCAGAAAGAGTGTAACCAAACCCAAAAATTTCTCTGCGTATAAAGCGCAAACTGATTAATTGCGGAAGTTTTTTGAAACCCGGCCTATTAGAATGTGTGGAAGCCACGCTTGAAATATCATATAAGGAAATTGAATTGCAGGTTTGAATTAAAAAATGACAGCTCATGCGATAGCAAAAAAACCTAAGTAAAACCCTACAAAGAAAAAAATAATTCACCTCTTGAATTGAATTCTGTAACTGGTATTTGAACCATGCACGAAATAATATAGAATTAGTTCGTATATTATCTGGTCAGATGAGGCTTATTTTACCAACACAGGAATTTATAATGGTCATAACAATAAGAATTGGCATCAAGAAAAAAAGAATTTTGAAATTTTGAAATGTTGGGTTTATCGTGGCATAATTTATTATGTTATTGTTATTGTTCATAAAGTATTTGAAGAAAACCTTTGCACTAATTGCTATATGGGCATCTTGCAAGAGGCTTTGCGGGAAATTTTGGATAATATTCCTCTTATTCGATTAAATAACATTTATTTTCAATAGGACAGAGCTCCCGCTCATAATGCGCAGTTGGTGAGGCGCCACTTAGATGAATCCACCTTCCAGAACTTCTTGGAAGGCGGATAGACATGCATAGTCCAACGTAATGGCCAGCAAGACTTTCCGATTTATCTATTTTAGATTTCTTTTATGAGGTTATATAAAGAATCGGGTATATAGTACTCAAAATAGAACTAAACTTGAATTGAAAATTGCTGTAAATTATGCTTATTCATATTTACAGCAATATACCATAATAATTTTAAGTGCAATTAAACGCATGATTAAACTTTTTGAACAATATGTGCAACAAAATAGAAACAACTTTGAACAATTCTTGTAACTTGAAACCATATAAGCATCATCTTTAATATTTAATTTTTGCACACAAAAATTACCACTAATAGATAATTGTTTTTAAGTGAAAATACTATTATCAAATTTCAGGTTCATTCTGGTATTCTAGCAAAGCGAATTTATCATTATTATTTATTTTTATTGTTTATTATAGGTTGTATTTATAACTCAAAAACTGTGATGATATGGAAACATCTACGTGCACCATTGAGTGCACCAAAAATCTATTAGAATCCGTTTTTAATTTTTTGCTAAGTTTCTAGATAGCCGAGATCCGGGGGTGACTGAAAATCGTATATTTTGAGAAACTCGGTTTTTGATATACAGGGAGTTTCTCAATGAAAATTTTGTTTGCAACATTATAAATTTCATAAAAAATAATTCAGCTTCGCGAAAGCCACAACTAAACCCGATTGTTTTTAATTTTACCCAAAATTGATTCCAAATTCATCACCTTTGAATTTAAAATAATAAATATACTGAAACGATAAATGAAAGTGCTACAGCTGTTTCGGACAAATGTCCTTCTTCTGGCACGACGTTAATGAAGTTATAATATAGAAGAAGCTTGAATGTGTATTCCAGACATCACGTTGGTAAATTTAAAGTTAGGGAAAACGGCTTATATGTTGGTGTTAATTAACAATAATAACAAGATAAACCTCACTCAGAACAAAACGACTTAAAATTATTACAAACACGTTGTTTTTCGAATGTTTCTAGTCTAGATCTAGAGCTAAATCTAATGATATAAAACTATAACTAACACTAGACCTAGAATTAGAATCATTCGGATTTAGCCGTCAATGTTTCTAATTCCAGATCTAGAGTTAGATCTAATCATATAAAGCTAGAATTAACACAAGCAAGAAGTGGAAAGAATCAGGTTTAGCGAGTGTCTTCAGACCGAAAACATTCTACTTCCAGGTCTAGTGTTAGTTCTAATTTGATTTCAATTGAAATATATAGGGTTGTTAACCTGAAAGAAATCTTTTTTTTAATCTTATATGAAAAGGGGCGCATTTGTTTCGTCCGTTCAACCCAAAATATCTTAGGCCGGTGCAAAAAATAACTATATCATTTCCAAAGCTATATTTTCCAAATTATTAGCAATAATTATCAAATACCTACAGCAGCATCAATCAATGTATGTAGTTATTGGTTCAGGAGTTCCTGACAGGACTAATTCCTTTTTAGAATTATTTATCAGGTGATTTACTGTTGAATATTCAAAACGTATCAAATCAATATATCTATTCAACACATGAATGAAATATGAATAAAATATGCGCTCATATGAAATTATATGTGATAAGTCGAAGATATCACGATATCAGCGGTCTATTAGCGATTATGATAGAGAATTCCAGGTATTTTTAGTTGTTAAACTCATTATTAATGTGTTCGGAGTTGGGTGATATATGGCGAGCGAAGCTGCTACTATCTAATTCAGAATATGAAGAATAAGCGATATTATCAATTAAATAAAAACCTTGATGCTAAAATAATTATGCGACATCCAGAACATGGTTATGAAGTGTATCAAAGTATAGACCATAAAATATTAAATCTGCTGATACTGAAAAATTACACCCAACTACTTTTAAACGTGACACCAATAAATGCGTTTATTAACAGAGGAGTTTCATAAATGAAATTATTTTTGTAACAGTGTCAACTTCACTGATACTGCAAATTGGTTTTTGTATCTGTAAGCGCATGAATCGTTTAGCTTTTTCAATTGGCATACTTTGTTATAGTCCAAGGATAAAACATGTTTGGAAGTAATAATTGTAACAAATATGTGCATTTTCTATTGATAGTGACACAGTTAAGAGGTTGTATATGCGCCTGGCCTAATCCAGTTATTTTTTCAGGTTATAATGTGGAACATTACAAGAAATAGATCCCATCTTATTTTAGTAGTGTCTCAATAAATCTTAACGGTAGAATTCCTCTGCGAAACTGCTGAAATCCTACTTTCAGAAAGAAATATAGCTGAATTACCAACAAATCCAAATATTATTTAAAATTTTTGTATCAGATATTCACAAAAATATCGATCAGAAAAATTCATTTAATGATGTTAAATAATATAAATAGTAGTGTTAACACCAACCTTCATGGATAATCACTAAACTTGTGCTGAAGTTATGAGTTAGATACGCCTATTTTATGAAAATTCTCATAAATTTTGCATTATTCTAATGACTGAAGTTTTTGGTTATGGCCAGTGAGAAAACTCACTACTATGATCGTAATACATGAAGTATGAAAAACAAATGTATTGAAGAGTGAGTAGTAAAGCTTGAAACTAAACCCAAGGAAAGTTTTCTGACATCAACACCATATTTTATACATAAGTTGAATGAAAAGTCTTAGAAATATAGTTGTAGGTGAGCTAACAGGAAAAAGTACTATTTGTAGATATATCTATCATGCCAAAGTAAGTATCAAAAGTATGCTAGTATATAGAAATAGAAAACAAGTACATGTTAGGTTATAAATTCGTTTTTTGAAAAACTACTAATGTCGAAAACTTCGAATAGGTTTGTTTTAGCCCTATTAGTAAATATTAAAAAGCATCCAAAAACAACAAACGTGAATAACTCACTTATTACAGAAGACGGAATATTGTAATTAAAAACTTTGTAATAATTCGTTATATTTCTCAATAATAGATGTATATGATTTGGAAAATAATGATTTTATGTATCGATGTATATGATCTATTTTTTCCTGTTCTTCGTAGTTCTAGCAAAATATCCAACAATATTTTTGACATAGTTACATTTAGAAAGAGTGATAGCTCGGAGAAAAGAATTGTTGAGTTAGGTCAGTTTTGTTTGTAAATATCAAATCCCACACCAATGTTAGGTAAAGTTTGCTCTTGTGAAATAGCAATTATCCGCCGAAAGAATATTGGGATTGGTCAATCATACCGGAAAAGAACGTTTGGCAAGGTTAATTTTTCATAATTTTCGAAATTCATAGTAAAGGATTAAACAATTTGTCGACTTTGACGTGATCAGTAACCACGCAATCTTCGTATTCGTGATGACGTATTCGTATTTCTTTCTGAGGCAACAAACATTATTATTATTACAAATTTCTAATGATGCAGGATCTTGAAGCTGTCGTGGATACTCTAAATACTGTTATAAAAGGTTTTGAATTATATCTTGTTATAGATGTCATTTATTTATCATATGTCATTATATATTCACTATGGTGCTGGATATCGTTGGTTACCTCCACAAAAAAAAATGTCGATTGTTAATTTTGCTGTAATTAAAATAGATGCAAGGAGACTATTCAAAGTACTGATTATTCAGTTGTTATCTAGCACATGCAATTAATACAAGTATATTCTTAACACCTGTAATATGTATACAGCTAAAATTTACATACATGCGAAAGGAAGTCTATTCAAAACGTTTAAACTTTAGATTGAGTACAGATAAATAAGCATAGAATGATAACAACAATCATTCTTAATAAAGTCCTATGAAACATTGAGAATAAAATCCATGATTGTCCAAGTTGATTTCAAAAAACTCATCAAAGTTTCTATAATTTATTAGATCAACGTCATAGTATTCGGTTGCTGATAAAAAACAAATTCTACAATCTAGTTTATAATAACTTAATATATAGAGTGAAACAAAAATCTAGAAATGCTTAATTTTATTTAATTTTGAAAGGAATAAAAATTCTTTGGAATATTACTGCTTAAAAGTGAAAATCAGTAATTAAAATTGGATAATTAATGATTCTATCTATCGTTTTAAGGTAAGACTACGTTTTGCTTTTATATGAAGAAGAAGACCATAAAAAAGCCTTTACTGGATTGTGATTTTGTATGCAATTGCACCTTGCAACATTTGTAAAGTAAAGAGTTTCGAGATAAATTATCTCAAAACAACCGATAATTTTTTTTAATAGTTTGTTGTTGAAATGTAGATGTTACGTATGAAAAAGTAATTTGTCTTAATTGTGGTTAAATAACAATAATCTGTCATGATTTATATTTGCGTAAATTCCGTAAATTCCAGTTAGATCATTATGTTGTTATAGACATTTTATGTGTACATCTGTTTGCTTGCATCTTTAGATTTGTCTCAAAGGAATACCTAAATGGAATGAACGTAAAACAACCTTGTCATCTAAAAATAGATTTTGGCACATTGGACGACAACAGTTATGAAAATATTTAATTGCAAAAAAAATAAAAATAAATCATGTCTGTGAAAAGTTACAGCTGATTTTCGGTATTATTTAAAAAATTAATAAAAGATGTTTTGTCTACATTTTTCAAAAACTGATTTTGAAACGCTTGCTATTTTAAGATTACTTAAAATCTATCTTTCTTGTTGAGGTGGCATCATATCTTTCTCGACATTGTATACAATCTATATATATCATCCAACAATACAGTTTACGCCATGTTTCTATGAAGATCTTGTACAGAATCAAATTTCCATCAATAAAGAAGAGCGTTTATACTACATTCGTCATTACCAATACTAACTTAATTACAATTTTAAGATTCTACCAAGATTACCTTAAATTCTGTTATTTCTGTAATTTCTATCCATCAAATCTGTATTGATATAACTCCCTATAAAATCTAGGTTGTCTTTGTATCGAATCTTTTTCACGTTTATATCAAGTATGTATACAATAAACTCCTAAGCATGTCTGCATCAAAACTACATTTTTGAGTGGATTAAAACCTCAAAATAAAAGATTTCATAAAATTTCCATGCTGTCTTTGCTAAATATGCAACAAAGTTCTAAGGTTACTATTAACATTACTGAAAATCCCTTTCTGCTTGTAAAATATTATCAACAAATTGATATTTCTGTATCAGTTTTCTAACATAATAACATGTATCCCGAAAGTCAAGGAGTCAAGGAAAATTTCTTCGAAATTACTTTTAGGAATCATCCAAGAATACAGTTTATGCCTTGTTTCTATGAAGAATGTACAGAGTCAAATTTCCATCAACATTGTGTTTGTACTACATTTTGGGGTGTGTTAACTCTTCATTATGAAACTCAACTAGAAACTTATTTAGTCCAAAGTTCTAAAAAGCTCTTTACTTAGCTTTTTTAATAAGATATATGATCCAGCTTATCAACCACCTTAAAAATGTCGAGATACACGGCATCTACCTGCCCTCTAGCATCGATTACATCAGCAACAAATTGGGCTAATCATGACAGATTAGTGGCAGTAGATCAACCACAAACAAATCAGTGTTGGACTGATCTTATGTACTTATTTAAATGAAATGAGATATACTTGAATAGAACGCTTTCAAAAGACTTTGAGAAACAAATCACACAGCAGGGATATAGGCCTGTAGTTCCATAGATATAGAACGATCATCTCAGAATAGTCCTTCTTCAAAATTAGACAGACTGTTTTCATATTGACGGAAATGTAGAAGTAGACAGGACTAGATTGAAAATCAAGAGCAATGGAGCGGTCAGAATCTAAACACAGTTTTTCAGTAAGAAACTCGGTATCCCATCTACTCCCGCAGTAAGAGTATCCTTAATCCTCTAGAACAATTTCAAGCCTTGTGGAAGTATTTAAATCCTTCTGGAAGCATTTCAAGTTTGTGATGATAAAAAAGTTCGTTGTTACAATCACCTGTCCATAAGTAATTATGATCCAATCAGCTGTTAGAAGTAGTCCCAAAGAATAGGTTATGGTGATGATATCAACTGGACGTATCTCGAAGTGCAAGTCCTCTGACGCAGGATATTCAAGGTCAACCAGAAAATCCCACGCTGAAGATATTTATAAGATATTTCCAAAGGAAACCAAAGTACTTAGTAAATTTTAGGGTAACCCTCATCTTATGGAATAAAGAAAAGCTGGATGAAACGTTGAAATAACTGTCAAATCCAAAAATATCGGTTCGATCAATGATCGAATAATTAAATCGACCCTAATAAATCCGCAAATAAGCGATCCACAAGCTGAATTTAGCAAAAATTTTCGCTCAACTTACAACGTGGCCGAATTAAGGTACGATTAGGTTAACGCGTTTATACATCAACAGGTGTAAATACGGAAGGGGAAGAAATTAAATTTACATCCGAATTTAACACATTGGCACGCGCATGCTAGCTAAATCACTAATAATGATCTCTACCCTTAAAGAAAATACTGAACACTGAATAACATATGTCATGACGAACTCTAACGACATTAAAGAAAAATAAAATCAAAACAATAACTTTATACTGCATTATAAGTGAAGCTAATAACAAGTTTTTTGGCAGTAATATTAAGTCTTCTAGAATCAGTATCAACCCGTTCAGGAGTAGTATCAAGTGCTCTGGAAGTAGTTCAAGTCTTGTGGAGCATTGCAAGTCTTCTACAAGCATTTCAAGTCTTATAGAATCAGTATTAAGTCTACTGCAAGTAATTCAAGTTTTTTGGAAGCAATATTAAGTCTTCTAGAACCAGTACCACGTCATGCAGGAGTAGTATCAAGTTTTCTTATCAAGTGCTTTTGGATGCATTTCAAGTCGAAGGCTAGTGGCCTAAGGCTCTACTACTACTGGACTAACTCTACTGGAAATTTCTTTCAGCCGACGAATCTCTTCAACAAATTAGTATCAATTTTTCAATATATTTCCGAAAAGTTGAATGGGTACATATAATATTATCAAGAGAGCATCATATCTGCATCCAATCAAGTTCATAATTGCATTTAGGAGTTAATCCAATTTTTTTCAAACTTGCTGCAAACCGCATACCATTCCACATACATTAAGACTTACCAGAAAAGATGAATTTATCGAAACAAATTAACAACGAATTAGAAATTGAAAATTTGTATTCCTTAAACTCAATAACTCCTTTCTTTGGGTACTTTCAATTTATTTTTCTTTGTTTTGTGGTTATCAATTCCAATATATTTCGCTTTCTTTGTGGTAAACTTTTAAATCGTTCGTGTTCGTTTTAATAGAGATGAAAATTAGGTTTTGTCTTTAAAATGAGGGAGAGAGGAAGAGAACAAAAAAGAACGCCACGTTCGCAGTAAGTACTTTGAGATTGTTGTTTTCTATCTGCATTATACGATCGAAACAATTAATATTGAGGCACCGCTGCTGTTGCTGTTGCGTCGTGCTCACAATACAACAATACTCTATCAGATGTTGTCTCAGTTGGTTTTACATTCAATTAAGTTTTCGTTACAAGATCTTGATTATAAGGAGTTAACCGTTTTCGATTCGGAAGTTGTATACACCTACGATTATTTTAAATTTGGGTTAGCTCTGTCCAATAAAATTAAAGCTTTTATTGTAAAAGTAAATTAATGGATTGGGCTGAAAAAAGCAAATGTTTCTATTCGAATAAATATAAGATGAAACAAGATTATAGTAGGAAATACTTATTTAATTTTTTGAGGTTAGGTTAATTATAGGTTACATCATAAGTAGTACTTAACCTAATCCAAAAATTAAAAAAAGTTAAGAAATCATTAAGTACTCATTAAGTCTTAATGAATATTCTCCTGTATTAGGAACAAAAAATCGGAAACCGAGAAACGATAATCATACTGAACCGTAAAATCATTGATTTTAAACATAAACTCACAAAGTAAAGTAATGATACATAATGGGTTCACCGCATCGCATGCTCTAACTCCAAAAGACATTATGTTAATAAAGTCACGAGGGTTCTCCACGAAGAGCCTTAGCTCTCCACGGCTTTTTATCCGCTATCTGGACCATAAATGCAAATTAAGCGTTTATCTTTTTATTCCCGTTTCGGTTTTTAGATCCGAGGTAATTTGTGAAAGAAAAAAACTGTTACGTCATACAATTTAGAAATGACCCAACTTAGTCATCTGCCTTCACGTCATCTTTTCTTGTTTTACATCTTCTTTAAGTTTTGAGAACATCATCCTCTTAGGACGTTCTTTATTAGTACAACGACGTTTAACATCTAATTTTTCGTTGTAATTTCTTCGTTAAATCATAAAGCATGTTGGGAAATGTGTAATGAATTTAAACTGGTCTTCTCTATTTAATCTCTTTAAGTATTCCAATGAGAGTAAATTGTCTCATCTGCTTCCGATTCGTCACGGAGGACTTATAAGAGACATTTTTTTTTCGTTGGTATGATCGCCTCGGCAATAAACGATTTACATATTTATGATGGTAAAGCGCACCTCTTCGTTTTTGGTTCAACCAAAAATAAAATAAAACGGTACAAGAAGAATTTGTACAAACACGCAGGGTCACTAAAAAGAACTAAAGAAGAGATGATTAAAAAAAATCGAACATGACGTTCACAGCTTTATTTCCTCTCGGTCAGAACTCACACAAGTGGTTTAATTAAATTCTGCAGTTAAAAGATATGAGTTAAGTGGATTACGAATTCTTTTCCGAGACCGCGTTTCTAATGGTCTTTAGATTTGTGATCGATTCAAAAACCAATGTCAAAACAGTTTAATAAGAATTTATAAAAAAATAATTTATTATTTCCATATGGTCCAAAGCTATTTTTATATCTCAATATCTACATAAGAAATTCTTATTTCTTGAAGTTTGTACTCTGTACAATGTATTGAAGAGAGATATGACTCAACCCAAATTTATCTATGTAGTTCTCCGTCTAATGTTAATTCTAGTATTATTTGTTATTAACTGAAATTATTCAGGTTTCTATTTCCAAGTCTGGTGATACATCTAACTTTAGTGTTAGTTTTAGATTGTTGTATTTCGTAAAGAGATTCGGCTAAATCTAAATGATTCTAATGTTCTAGTTTTAATTGTTAATATAAACTGATTAATTAAAAATGTGTTAATTCATTATATAGATTGAAGAATTAGAAAAATTGGGACAAAAAACCCAACCTAAATTAACATAGTAAAAGTTACGACACGTTTACTGTTGGTTTTTGGTACGGATAGAGCGGTTGGTCGCTTTCGTTTAGCATACACTGGCGTCTGTCTGCTGAACATGGAAGGACGGATGGCGATTATGTCGGACGTTTAGATTTATTGCAAATGACCGTCATGGGGATTCCAGTTAATGTATTCCAAGAGTTAACCGATAGATAAACATTAAAATTTAAAAAAAAATTAGAAATAAGTAAAAGTCATAAATTATATTCTTGCTTTAATTGAACCTAAAATAAATATCAATTAATTAAATAATTTTCCTCTATTTATACTTAAACGATTCATTTATTGAATATTAATATCAATATGTAAATCAATAATAACAAATCAAGCAATAAAAAAGGCGACTTCAAAAGAATGGAAAATATACGATTCTTATGTATGTATAAGGTATGGAAGTGTGAAATTATGAATCGTTCCACGGCTCGCGTTTATTAACGTTATAAATCGAATGAAAAATCGAGGGTATATATTTTGAAAAATGACGAGCTTCGACGTCGATTTATCAGCTGTTGAGGCCCCCTGTTTGGCGATGTTAATAAAAACAGGATAAAGACCGGAACGGATGGCGGTTAATGTTCTCTCCATCCCGTATAGAGAGATATCGAAATTTCAAAATAAAAAAAAAGTACTCGCCGAATATACATAAATGACAACAAATCAATATGACTCATACATCAATACCATACAAATCCTCTAATTGATTATAAACGGATTAATAAGGTAAATACGATAAAACTTATTTACCATATTGATTTCGAAAAATCTGCGTCTTAATATAATGAGATAATAATAAGATGAAAAAGAAAATCTATTTTCTTCCATTCTATTTCAATGGGCGAAAAGTATTGATTCTAAAAGTAGATATTGTGACCTAATTTTGCAAAATCCATTTTGATAATTTCGTATTCACTGTCCATGCAGATTCATTGTTGTGAAACATTAGTTACAAATTTGTTGGATTCTCTCCGCAACTCAATTATTATTTCAGCATAAAGTTACGATGTTCTCTCGTCAGAGCACTATTATGATAATTGTTGAGGTAGTAAATCCAGTTAACATTAAATTGTAAATCCCACTTAATTGAACGGCGTTAACTACTTGATTTCAGCACTTCGTTCGCGTGTCCTATTTTTAAAGTTTGAGTTATGTTTGTAAATTTGGAAAGTTGCGTAAATGAGGCGAAAAATTCTAAGTGTCGTCAAAGTTATACGCGGAAATGCAAATATTACGGAAACAAATTTAACAAATTGAATGCAAGTATTTATACTGACGAAATCATTGTGAAATGAAATGTAGGAAGAGAAAAGTGAATTTGGTGAAGTTGATTATCCCACCTGATGATTCATTTGCCTAAAGGAATTTATTTTTTTTAAATTATACTCTAAACTGGAAGAGAGGTTTGAAATTATACTCAACAAGATTTAAGTTTGAGGAACAATATCTAAATATCTGGAATTATATGGACAAAAATTCATATTTAGAGAAAACGTCTAAAACTATATTAAATAACTTCCAACTTACTAGAAATGGTCCAAAGTTGTACTTGGCAATAGATATATCGATTGTGTATCTATCCAATAGATAATACTTATCTACTAGATTTCATTGTTATCTATCATTATAGAGTGTCTGAATTGGAAGCACATGTTGTAATCCACAACGTTTCCACAGAAAGACATTACACAAGGCCGGTGGAATTAGAAGACAACTGTTCACCGTACTTTAAGAGAGCAGTTGCTTTATGCGTACCAGTACAACAACGTTCAAGCTTTAACAGATAGGGGAATATGGAACAGCTTCATACAATTTTTGCATTTTGTCTTATAGAATTCCTTTAATTATTGACATCTATCTCCATTCATCAAAAATCAATAGTCTGATTATCTGTCTTTATAATAAAGACAAAGACATTTGCGTAAATTTACTTGTATCGTTTTCTGTAACATTTAATCATGGGGAGCACTTTCATACTCGTATGGGGTAGATTTATACATATAAAAAAACCATTCCATATTGAGTTCTGTCTTAAATTTTATTGGGTTTAGCATTAATCTCGAATTTTTGTGCAATAAAAGTTAAGATAAATAACTCTATATGTGATCCAACTTGTTAAATAGATTAAAACACTGTAGCTGCCATTTTTACGCAGA
Source organism: Onthophagus sagittarius (assembly GCA_036711965.1). Taxonomy (NCBI): domain Eukaryota; kingdom Metazoa; phylum Arthropoda; class Insecta; order Coleoptera; family Scarabaeidae; genus Onthophagus; species Onthophagus sagittarius. The sequence goes on from JASERS010000002.1 coordinate 51,629,470, forward strand.
TAATACCTAATTATACCTAAGATTTGCTCCCAGTGATATGTCACTAGCTGAATCTATTTTAACACGACAAATTGGAAACTTAGTGGAAGTTTCATCTGGACATAATTTAAAAGGTGGGTACAGAAGTTGATGGTCAGTGGAAATTGTCGGATGCTGTTTTCGTAATTTGGGATTGTATCAAGACTCAGATATTAGATTTAAAACCAATAAATCATATACAACGTTGAAATTAATTTATGGCATTAGGCACGTAACGACTACAATGTTAAAACTGTACGATTCCTTTATACTTAATCACTTTACTTTATGTGATAAAGTATTTTGTACTTGTCTGTATAGCGCTTCAGCATATCGTGTACAGCGGGTACAGAATGCTTGCCTCAGACTGGTATATGGTTTAAAGTGGTAAAATCATGTTTCTTATAAATTGATAGATGCTAGAGTTATCGTTTTACAATAAGTTTCTTTTATTGAAGAAGCCCCCGTATCGATATGATGCGGGGGCTACTTATATCAATGTATCAACCCCCCGCAATAATATAAGAAATAGAGGTATTATTACACTACCTACAAACGAGACCTCATTATTTGAACGATCTTTCACGTATTGCCTTCCTAAATATTATAATCCGATATCAGGTTTTTTGAAATCTCTAAATTTGAATGCATTTAAGAAAAAACTGCGATGAATATTAATGGGTGAACAATGTAGCCTATAGGTGTCGATTTCGCATGCATATGTATAGCAATTAAGATAAATAATTTATTGCTTTTATTTTTTATTTTGTTTGTTTAATATGATTAATTTCGTTTTAGTTTTAGTTTTTTGATAAACATTATTTTTCTTTTGTTTTTTTTTTTATTTTTCTTTTGTTCTATTTTATTTGATTACTATTTTTTAGCCATGCGCAACGTGCCAAAGTTTTTGGTGTATAGGATGCCATGTTGCAACCTTTTCAAGTAACTGGTCCAATTGCTTCAAATGGGTCATTCAGTAAGGACTTAATTATTCGGCACTACGCGATCCTATTAACGTCTGCAACAATGTTTTAGACCGTTACCTTGTTGGAACACCAAATCCCGTTATTATTGCCATATGTGTTCGGTTTGTGGGCGATTTGGGGATAAATATCTTCTTATGACAAATTGTGTCTTTTCCAAACCATATAAATTACGATTTAACGTCAAATCGCCGAAGTCACCAGCCGGTAAAAGTATCCAAAAGCATGTGTTGATCAGTTTTCATGATGTTTAGTCATCCCGCACTACATATAATGATTATATCGACATGATTTACTGTGGGCATGTGGTATTTGGGATCAAAGCGTCTGCCAGAATGACGATGCATCAACAACATGCCATCATTTCCAAATATCAAACTCGCTCTCATTGCATCACGCAATTTTCTTCCAAGCTGTTTGGTCCAGTTTTGAAAAGCTTTAGTTGATTTAGACCAGTTCCTGAAGAAGGTTGCAACATGGCATTCGAAACGCCAAACATGTTTCAAATGACACAAGTTAAATCTCAAAGGTTTCTAGTTTTACTTTTAGTATTGATACTGATGATACTTCTAATTTCAACTCAATTAATAGCGTAAGAGCCTTCATACTTAAATCATTCATTACTGTTTTGTTAAAGCTTAACGATCTGGAACCATATTCTTTGTAATTGTGACCATAATCGATCAACAGAACATAATTATGGCATCATTCCAATAACAGAAACAAAAAACAGAAAAATAGAGCACATGTGTGAATGTGCCCCATATACTTAAGTATAAACTTACCCCATGAAAACATTAAAAATTAAAATTAAATATTGCTAGAAAACCATCAGTCACACAACAAACACAATAATACTACATTCACAGATCAATTCATATACGTGGCCTCTCTATCTTATAAGTAAAATAATACTGATTGATACAGAGAGCAGCAATTAGTGAGAAAAGGCGTTCAAAATGTAGTTGGAAAAATTATTAACGCGTGGTATTATTTGATCATTGCTATTCGTCATTATAGAGTGTCTAGAGTGGAATCGCCCTCAATACAAGTTAGAAAAAAACAAAACCCACAGCACACAGCCATTCCACGGAAAGACATCATACATGGCCAGTAGAATTAGAAGAAGCTGTTTTGAGTAGAATTAATGCAAATTTATCAATCAGTAATACAAGGACTCTTGCACAAGAAAATATAAAGAAATGGCGACAGGCTACAATCTTCCGACATGGACACTATTCTATTGATATTTCAAAATGTAATCCAGCGCAAATTGTTGAGAATAAAACCTATAGATTTCAGCAAAAAGTTCGAAAAGATGACAAACTCTGTCCTAAATGATCCAGTCAATCTCAAGTAATATAAATATATTTTTTTCGTAATTTGAAACATAGCCAATACATCTCTAAGCTTTTTCCTTGAAGCTGGACTTTAGTCAGTCCAAATCTTGCAATTTAATGAATAACTACTCTTATTTCTGATATTTTCTTCAAATCTATGATTAAGCAACTGAATTCCAGACTTTTGATATTTACATTTTGGCCAACCCAACTCTTGCTATTTAGAGTAGCCGTATAACTTTTTCACCAAATCTAGACTTCAACAAATACAATTTCAAATATTTTCTTCCAATTTTAACTTAGTCCAGGCTAACTCTTTGAAGAAGGAGTTTTAATCTACCAATTTAGGGTTTATTTAGTGCAGTGCACGCTCTTCTTAAGCCAAAACATGGTCATGGACTATCTAGTCATTGTCGTGCTACAATAACTGTTATTATAGGAACGCAGCGGTTGTAAAAAGGAGCATGCTTGAAAATTGATGACATGTGACGTAACATAAAAATAATAAAGATAAAAAAAAACATGTTTTGTATTTTTAAGAAAACAGTTTTTTGTGATGAGTCAGTCTGATAAGTTGTGATCAAGATGTTTACGTTTGGTTCTATACTTCTAAGCAATAGCCGTAAGTCATCACGAGCACTAACATCAAGTTGGTTTATTTTTTGTAATTAGGTACAAATCAATAAATCACTAAAGCACTAAATCAATATTCCATTACATATTAAAATGGAAAAGCTGTTAAAAACATTTCCGCAACATCTCATACTTCGTGATATAAGGTTGGTATCAGTTTTTGTAACAATCGGACTTAATTAATTTCTATATAAAAGGGTCTAACACCAAATTAAGAATAACCAAATGAAGAATGTCTTCAAGTCTTTTGTTGAAATATAAGAAACATTGAAAGAATTTTCCTCTTCCCAAGTTTGTAACTTATTGCCTTGCAGTTTCAAATTGATTTCGTTAAAATTTGCAAATATGTCAGCCCAAGCCTCATCTTAGAGTAAGTAAGAATTTAGTTAACATTATTTATGATATCTTCAGCAAATCTACGGTTAAGCAGTGTATTGCAGATCTTTTCTTGGAATTATGAGTTGTCTCAGCATAATATTATACTTTCTTTCGATACACGCAGTAGAATCAATATAACTTTAGCAATTTAGAGTTTGGCCAGGATGATTCAAGACTTTCTTTTCGTATCTAGAGTTTGCACATCGCAGCTTGGAGTTGATGTATATATAGTAAGTTGATGCAGTACCATTTTTGCAAATTTAATATCACTCTAGTATTGTTTTTGATCTACAGCTTTTCAAAGTTTTACATGCTTCTATAACATATCCAGTACACAACAGATCTCATAACACTAATTCCGCTCAATATCTCATTCCTCAATTACGTCATTTCCTGTTTTCAGGAGAAAATTCTTTTCCAAACCTTTGATCCTATTGTTCTTGATAAGATCTGCCTCTGAAAAGTTTCTTGGGAACCTGTTATCTCTCCATCCTTTTGTAGTTTTATATAAGGTGGATTTTATTCATACACATTTTTGGCAGTCTGTTATCTGGAATTCTATCGGCGTTGATGTGATAAAATCTATTGTAAATTTATTAAAAGTATTAGTGTATAATTTAGAATTGTATAAATATACTTGGGAATCCCAAATGTAGGTATACGCTTTAACTTATGTTTGTTTTATATTTATTTCATTTATGATGAGTATGCACAATTTGGTGTACTTCTCTATAATTTAAACAATATATTTGTTGTTAAATGATTGTTAAATGAACCAATAAAACTAAGTACAATAATAAAGTTATGGAACATAAAAATTATTGCAAATCGAAAATATGGAATATGCTCTTTAATAATCCCCGTTTATGTCGTGCAGCGCATTATCCATGGCATTTATTTGAGCTATAATTGAAATCGTATACTTTCATTTCGACGTGAAATTGAATGTTGTAAAAGTGATTTCAATTTACTACGTAACTTTTTAATCTACGATTTTTTTTAAATCAAAAAATAAATTTAATTTTATCGATTTATTTATAGTAAATTTTATAAGCAAAAAGCCGCCTGTACCGAAATTAACTTATCAAAGTCTTAAAGACTGACGAAGTATTTACTGCACTTAAAGCATCCGTTTCGTTTTAGCGGACGAACGCAACCTTGCCACGTTGGTTGTCGTGACCTTCCTACCATTTCCCATCTCCATCGTACCCACAACATCCGCAGGACGACGACGAATTTAGCCATTCATTCGTACGTTCTCGTCCTCGTTGCCGTTTCTCTTGCAGATTTGACCGTCAGATAACGTCACCTCAGTCAACGAGAGAATTACCCCTGAATTTTACCGTCCCTTGCAATTCATGCTCTGTGTACTTTTTGACAGACAGTTTACACTTTTATATTTCTGTGAAAAGAATTTTTTTATTTATTCCGTTTCGGTTCGACTTAAATCTTTACGGAGATGGTGAAATTCGTAAAGAAGGAGAAAAGATAAAAGTTATGATGACAAGTTAAATTTAGAAAATTTAAAATGTGTTTATAAAACGATATACAATATATTCGAGTTAACAAGTCGGAAAACGATTCTAAATCTTTCCGCCACGGTGCAAAACCAACGAAATGTTGTAGCGCGAAACTATTTTATAATATAGTTTACCTTAATAATTCAACTATTTTAACTGCAAAGCGGTGTAGTTTACGTTCTACGCTAATTTATCGACTACCGATTTTATTTTTCTTGGCACGCAGTATAAATTTACGTCACACAAGTTAATGCCCCGTGGCTAATTTTATTGTGAACGCTGAAATATTCATCTAAAAACCACAACCGCAATATGCAATAATAAAAAGGAATACTTAATTTTTTTATTAATAGAAAAAAAATTCTTGTAATTCCCTCGGTGATAATAAATAATATCTTGTAAAAATTTTAAAACAAATTTCAAGAACGTCCACTCGATGAAAGTCTGCATCTATATATCTAAACTAGAGCATCGTGCTTTATTACGTCCATAGCCATTTTCTCTAGGGTAAGTATGGATATGCAAATAATAGTGCAAATTGATTATCTCCTCTATTATAGGTGCCATAATAAACTGTCAGGATCGCCAGTCAAGGTTTGGAGATGACTCAGAAATGTGAGTCTCCCATCTCCGATTTTCTTGTGTCTTTTAGTTCTGCATATTTTTAGAAATTTATCATACTTGCTTATTGGCCAAGACATGAAAACTTGATCGATATCAGAAAATGGCATTTACATACACAAAAAACGATTGGATTTTATTTGACAAGGCCAGGAAATTGTTCAGCATACGTAACGCGTTCAGATACGTGATCTTTAACTGCAAATGGGAAGAAGGACGAATGATTTTAACGTACATTAATTAACGGTGAAAAAGACATACCTGGATGGCTTGTACTCTTTCTAAAGAATTAATGTTTTGCTTTTCTGCCGTTCATTTCAGAATATAAATGCAGCGAATGAAGAAAAGTTTTGATTATGTAAAAGATTAATAGTTAGTGGAACATAAAACCTAAGTGTTCAAGTCATGTGTGTACAACACAAGCAAAATTACTTCAAATGGGAGAAGTTGGAGTTGAGACTAAATAAATAAAGAAATTACTATTGATACGATACTTATTAGTAGCTACTAAGTAACAAAAGGAAAGAAAATATATCAAATTCAATAAAATTTTAACTATTGCTCTTGTACACTAATGCTTGAACAAATTAATTTTAAAGTTTGATTTGTAATTCTTTGACGTTTAGTATGATCAAATATCACTTTACAGAATTGATAGTAACTTCTTTATTTCAAATACAACATCCTGAATATTTTCATGTATTTGGATTATTATTACTATTAGGTTAATTACCAAAAATGTAAAAATTAAATAAAACAAATAAAAAAAAAATTAACTAACGTGAAAAAAGAACTCGACTTAAAGCAAATACTTAAACTGTCGTCCATTCACTTCATGACATTTACGAAGTCGAACAATTATAAGCTTCTGGATATTTTCCAACATTGCGGAAGGATTTAAATGAATCTCGTTGGGTATTCGCTCTTTAAGGTCATTTAAATTATTCGGCCTATTGAAATGGACTTTAAATCGTCTAAGCTAAGCGGTCAGTCGTTACTTCTCCTCCTTCAGATCCATCTGTTAGTAAAAGTCGTATCTAAAAATCGTAGAACATTGAGTGCATAAAGATGAGGCACATCATCTTGCTGGAACCACATTCGGATGTGTGGTAAATCACGAGTCTCTTGATTGGGAAAGATGGCAACAACAACGGGAATCAATTCTAAGTGAAGAAACTTCAAATTGCGTTCCCCGGTCAACGATCTTTCAAAAAAATAAATTCCAATAATAATAATAATAAATAATTCCAGAATTTGGGTATCAACAAGTCTCGTCCACGCATTGTTTTGATGGATGCTGAGTGTGTTTTTCCAGTATTCAATGTAGATTTTCTGTAGTACAGTTCTTACAATTTTGCTTATTAACAGAACCATTAAGCATGAATGTCACCTCGTCAAATATGATATTTTCAATGAAATTAGCATTGTCATTCTGTCTTTTAATAATTTCCTCCAACAATTTGAGTTTTTGGTCAAAGTCGGCTTCTAGCAATTCCTGTACCATGTGTGATTTATAAAGGTGGTACTTAGCCGCTCACAAGTTGGTACGGTTCCTAATCAAATATCAAAGCCTCGTGATATTTTATCTCTGAGTGACATGCGGATTTTCTTCAGCTATTAAGAGGATGATATTTGGTTATAGTACACATCAAAAATTTATAAATCAAACAATTTTTGTTGAACAGCAATTGTGAACATTTTATCAAATTTATTCTTTTTATCCTGAACGCACTGTACAAAACCTTATTTATATTACCTTATATACATTTATAAGGTAATTCTTATCAGAATGTTTGATATAAAATTCCTTACCCCACAAAGTTTTGCTTTACGTGAAAACTTTTTAGAATTGTGAACATCTTGTAGGATCTAAAACATGCAGCAAAAATTGTATCATGAATATGTCACCAGAAATATAAAACGAATTTATGGCAATTTTAGACATTTGATTGCATTCGGTAGCATTCCAGATGATTTTCCTAAAGTCTAAACATTCAATCAAAGATTCAATCCAGAGGTCATTTTTAGGAATAAATTTGAAAGATGATTTTGAGCAAACTTGAAGCTAATGACTTCGATATAATTAACAGTAGAGGCCAAGCATATGATAATGCTGCCCTTATGGCTAAAGAACATTCAGGAAATTATGGCTTTCTTTTTTGCGGCTTACCCTTCTTCTAAACATACCTGTTTCTAAATATGATCGTATGCGGCGGTTAAATTTAGGTTAAGTATATATATTTTAAAATAGATATATTACATTTTAATTTTAATTAAGTAGTTTAAACATGGTACACCGAATCACTTGCTTTAAAGTTTTGCATTGAATCATGACTATCACACTCACTTGAAACATTACCTCCAAATAGTGGTCCAAATTTTCTTTGCAAAATCATAACTTCGCTTATTTTCTTAACCCTCAGTCATGCACGCTTCCTTAATCTTTTGAAGCGTACTCGTTCTGTGAAGTCTAAAATAGAAAAACTCTGAATGACGCCCACGTCTTCAAGTGGAAATTTCTCATATATATGTTTGATGTGATCCCTGTGCTATATGATGGTCCAATACAGGTCCCACACTGTGGTTTCCATATTTCTCAAACAGTTTAGATTAAGCTTAAAATTAGGTTAAGTGGGATGATTGTGAAACGTTTTAGCAAAGTTTATGTTTCGGTGCTAACAACATCCGGCTTCTTCAATATTTTGAATTCATCACTAAGTAGCATGAGCATCATTATTATGTTTTGATTATGTTAATTGGTTTCATGATTTACTAAACTAATATATGGTTTACTTTATCAAATTAAATGTGTCACATTGCCCCCATACATACCGGGTGAATGTGATATCATTCCAGGGTGATTGTGATATTAATTAAAAAGTTACCTGTGGGAAGTAATTTATTGTTCAGTGTGTACAATTTTGTACATAAAAGAACAATTTTTTCATTATTTATCTATCCAAAATATATTTTTTATTATTTAAGTCGCAACATCATCCCTTGTTGGCTAATATTGGGGTTTGGTAAGACACTAAGCATTGACAATGAAATTACGTTTAAATAAAAACTTTTATTTATTAGTACCAAAAACAAACAAAATATGAAGAAGATATCGAGACGTACTAAATGGATAAAATAATCGCTTTCCAAACCTGAAAAAATCCCATGTTAAAACCTCTTATCAAACATCAGGACACAAGAGTGAGAAAAGCGACACCACACGTGGGAGTGTTTGCCACTCTCAAGTGTTTAGCCACAAGAAAATATTATGAGGATCTGAAATTCACCAATAATATCAGCACAAGCATTGAGATGGATTGCATTTGTATTTTCCTAAGAATGAAAATGATTGGAGAATAATATCAGGTTTTCAACAAAAAGTTTTAAATGAGCACTCAAAAAAGTACTACTAGATTATAAAAGATGTTTAATAAATTTATTAACTCTGGTAGGAAATGGTTAAGTACCAAGACCGCAATTTTAGATGTTTCCCCTTCTTTGTAAACAATAATGAAAGTTTGTAGGTTGGGTTGCTTTAAAAAATATAGCTGGGGCAGTTTTCTTTATTTAAATAGTTTACCAATACTTCTTCACGTTCGTTTTAGGTACCAAGACCGAAATATTCCATGTTTGCAAGCTTTATTTCCTCATCTTAGTAAGTAACAATGAAAGATTTCGCATCTCATGTCCATCATAATATGTCATCACTGTTCTCTTCTCAGACATCATATGTTCATTTCTGGACGAACACCTCTTTAATATGCTTGTATGTTTTTCTCATCATGGTTTCATCATTTCATGGTTTCTCATCTGCTTCTCACAATTCTCTTTATGTCATCTATCCATCTTGTTGTAGGTTTGTGCGTATTGAATTTTGTTGTTTCTAACAGCCAGCATGTCGGATTAACGCAGTCTTGTATGTCTAGGTAATGGAGTCATCCATTACAAATGTAGCTCTTTGTTGTGTTTTCTGCATGACTATCTGCAACTTGGTAGTATAGCAACCCATGTAAAATAGTGAGATTTTGTAAGGAAAGGGTTAAGGTGCCTAATTGAGCCATAAATAGACAATTATTTATTAGGTTTTCAGTAAATAATTTCATATAATTGGGAAGTTTCCTTAATTTTTCAGCGACGTTTTTGTCAATGATATCAAATTCCTCTTTTTTTCAAATTCCTCTCTTTTCTTTTAAATTGATATAAATTCCCCTTTTTAATTTTTTAGAATTATTTATTACAATAATCTTTCGATTTTATTTTCTATAGAAGCTCAGTTTTCTTTATACAGTTCAATAAACCTTCTTTTAACCACCTCATATTTTTGGATGTATTCCATGACATGTTTATTCGATAAAAAAACTCTAAATTGATGCTGACACATTCATCCTCAGACTTGCACGAAAAATCAAACCTCATGTGATTGCTTTCAAGCCGCGCCTGAAAATGAACGCGCTTTGAATTTTGACCCTGCACATATACACTTTCTAGCGATTTTAAACTTGTGCAGACAAGTGCTAACACTTATCTCCAAGTGTATGGGGCGCTTTAGTGCTTCAATTGCAGTATCTTCAAACTTTAACATTATTCCTTTTTCTTCTAATTCTACGTCACTTTCATCATCTTAGTAATTTTGTAATAATTTTGGATGTATTTATTCGGAGTTTGACTCGATTATAGGTTATATAGCAGATTCCGAAGAATGTGCTACTTTCAATACTTATTCCCGGTGATTGTTCATCATCATAACAATTTGTTGAGGAATTTGCGAAACTCGGAGATGTGAAAATTTCTATGGGTTGATTCCAATTTTTCGGGATGATAGGTTGTTCAGTAGTTTTGCTATTAAATTCAAAAATTGCAGTATCGTAAATTCCACATTTCCACATTTTTGAAACCCTTCACCAATGTATTGTTTTTAATAGTTCTTCAGGTTTTCAGAAGATCAAAAAATGTGCTCTTCGATATTTTCTGACCGATATGATTTCTGGTCCATTCTGTCAGAATGGAGTCCCACTTGGATTTCAACACTGTTACGTCTAGTGACTGTAAGATATGACTCGTATGGAAAGAAAATTTAAGTATGATAAGCCATAAGTAATTCAATTAAATTGAACTCAACATGAGAGACGTGCCTTTCATATATCAGCAGAGATGGATACTCTTTAACATTTATTAAAGAACAGTTTTGAGACCACGAAAGAAATGGAAAAGCTTCTTCACATCCTGCTTCTTACTACTTTGATGTACTATTGCAGGAGGCAAATATTCACCAGTATCGTTAACACATGCCAAAACTGTGGTTGAAGTACGACCACTGCCTCCTGTAACTGTCTTTACCGGGATTCCTTTCGGATAAATCACTTTTGTAGGGCCAGGATCAGTACAAAACTGAAATCATGAACTTGACCTGTGCTTAGATACCAAATGTAAAAACAAAAACTCCGCATGTTCATGGAAATTAAATGCAATTAAAATCTTAAAGACTTTGTGGAGCCAGAATCAGTACAAAATCCGCACTCGTCACCATTCAATATGTTATGAGGTTTGTCAATTAGTTGTTCTTCTTCTAGACTCAACTTCAATTTAAGAAGAGTAATCCCCTTAAATTTTTCGTAAAAAAATTGGTGCTCTAGCTCCTTCAATTCTTTCAAACTTTTTCAGGGATAATCGATGACAACCCTTACCACCAAATATCTCCTGGAATCATCTCCTTTGAAAAGAGTTTTCATAGAATTTTAAATAGAATTTTTAATTAAATATTTTGCAACGACATTTTTTACTTCTTCTCTGGATAGACTGATTCCCCATTTATTCATGATTTTTAACATTTTAACTACATGCGTTTCTTGCTGTTAACCTATAAGCAGTTTATTTATTTTCAACGTTCAGAGTCGACTGCCTTAATTTTTTTCAATGCAATCCTTTTAATTTAAATGTTAATATTGATCATGGTATTTTGAAGTGTTTTTGTTGTGTCCTAATATTGACATTTGCCTATTGTTGATTGTCTCAATTCAGAGAAATCAGTAAAAAACGAAAGCAGAACCGATAACTGATGTTTGATGTTAGATTCACTTCACTCAACGGTATCATGGTATGGCTGCCAGTTTTATAAGGGCCATCAGACTGAGCACCATGATAGATTTCTCTATGTGAAGTGTAACATATTTTGAAATCAACAACGGCGAGAACGTTCAGTCGGTATTTGTTTGTAAGCAGCATTTCATGTAATGTTACATAAGCTTTCTTACAAATGCCAGTAAACTGATCAAGAATACTAGGAACTCCTGCTAGTTTGTCCATTCGTTTCGTTGATCTTGAATTCTGGTATCAGCTACCGAATGACTCTCGTCTTTTTTTAATGTTTACAGTTCTTTTTTCCGTGGTTGCAGCTCTAGAGCTTCTTCAATAACTGAGAGCTTGAATACGAACTTACGTTTTGCCATTGTAGCAAGAAATATATCATATTAAAAAGAAATAATTGAGACACTTGAAAGGTGCTGTAACCGTGCTGTAACCGTAAAAATATTTAGTAAAATATTTTAAAAATTATCGAATATAATCATTTTATCGTGGACTCGTAGACCACACTCGACAGACTAAGGGTTAAGAAACTGAAATGATAAACTTGCCCTTGCTTAGATACAAAATAAAAAATAAAACTATAAATGTTCATGGATCGAAAATGGAGCGCAATTCAAATCCTAAAGACTAATTTGGATCGCTTTTTATTTAAATATACTGATGTATTAATAGTATCATTTTAAAAATATTTCATCCGTTCTAACGAGGTTCGTTTTATCAAGGTTTTACAGAATATACATCAATGTTTAAAGCGAATTTAACTTAATCCGTTTTAAAAATTATTAACCATTAAAATCCAACTTTTATTTCCTTCTTTAAATTTATTGTTGTCTGTCAAAATACACATAGTGCAGTAACCTAGTTAATCCTGCACTAAAAATACAACACTCAACTCTACTTTAAGATCTTAGAGTAGTTTAGAAGGCAATTATCGAATTAATAAACCATGTCATCTTGTGAGAGCGTGTTAAATAGTTATTTTCTTAGAATTAGACGAAATAATAACTAAATTAGGTTAAATTACGAACGAAATATCAAAAATATTAAAGTAGAATGAAATATTTCTGCTTAATAATACTTTGATGTCTAATTTTAGTTAAGTTTGCCATAATGGATGTCATATTAAATTAGAAAGGACGTATTAAATGCGTTTTCGTGTCTGAAAATTTTAGTTTTGCTTTTTGAATCAAACTTAATTTAGTTGACGTTGATATTTTAATAAAAACGATTAAGTGTTATTTTTAAAACACTTTTCGGAGATCACCAAACCAAAATTATCGGCTTAATTCGAAAATATTTAGAACGATTACACCTACTACCAAACAAATTCTCAACCGCACACGTGAAATGTTGTGATCCACCGCGATTTTGTAAATAAATATAGGAGGAGTTTAACCAATTTTAAATCAATGAAAATCTATCATCGCGCAATTAGAATTCCAATTAATCGTGTAATCAATTATTTGTTTATCTAAAAAAACCTGGACTTCTTTTAAACGTTTTTCAAACAAAAATCCTGCAACACTTTATCACTTTTCTTTCACATTATCTTTCGTAATCGACAAATATGTGCGACGACAAAACGTCCTCGAGAATTAATTTTTTGAGGCCGTCCAGATAACAAAAAAAAAGTTCAAACAAACCCGTTGAATATCATCATCATCATCCTAACAACACTTCTTTTTTATGAGGGGCAAATATTTGAGAGCAAGCTTTTGATATTCTATTCAAAATATAGAGACGGCGTTGTCCGAAAGAACGTTTTTCTTTCCGTTTTGGAACGACATCAAACGAAAAAAAAAAACAAAGAAATACACTAAACTAGACCAAAACTAAACGTTCTTTATAGTTACGAGAAAACCCATTGCGAAAAAGTTTAGATTTTTTTCTCGTTTTCGATAGTTTCTCGTGCGTATGCAAATTTGTGTGTGTGGAGAGTAGAACGAGCACGAAAATTACCTGCTACTTAAAGTAATCACTTTGTAAAGAGTAAGTAAACCGATAGGCGAAACACGGGAGGTCGGAATAACATGTGATTTCAAGTTGTTGTGGACGGGAAATTGTTCAAAGAGAACAAGATCAAGTTAAGATAAAGATTTCTATGTAAATAGAAACGTTTTAGGTACTTATTATTTATTTACCGATGTCTAAAAGCATGCAAAAGATTTTGTAATTCAAAACCATAACCGTATAAAAATAAAAAATTGTATACCTGATCTTGTTTGGATTTTAGAAGTAAATTTGGGCCTACGGAATAAAATCCTCCACTACGAACGGTTCTACTTGTATATTCTTCTGACTCAACCACCTAAAAATGCATATTAGAAAACAAAAAATAAAATAAAGTATATCTAATTAATTGAATTTTCAATTAATGTTTACTGTTTTAGATCTTAGCTCATTAGCTAATGGAATCGTTTGAGTTAATTGGAGAAATTAATTGGTTCAATTAAATGTTGAGTGTTTCGTGAATTAATTTTTAATTATAATTGGTATTTTATTAAGAAATTTAATCAAATGTGATCAAAGAATAACGTCCGAATGAATGTATTACTTTCTTATTCATTAAGATATGTAATTTATTGTTCTAGCTACCTAAATATAAAATCACCATTTTGTATTTCATTGGTTTTTTATTGAGTGATTAAAAGTATATGTATGTTGATATGAAAAGTTACAGCACCTCAATACAATTGACATTTAAAGGATTAATAATGAATTAACTTGTAAGTTATTACATATTCTTTTTTCATTTTAACTTTGTTCTTCCATCTACTTTATAAGCGGATATCTTCGGTGCCTTTAACATTAAAAGACAGCAAAATATTAAATACATCACTAAAAAACCCCATCTTTTCTTTAACTAAGATTGGTTTTTGTCTAGTCATTACACAACTCATCAATTGCTCAGTGATTTTACTTGATATTTGTTTATACTGTACCAAATTTCCGTTTTTGGTCTTTGACCAATTCTTTTTAAATGAATTGTTATCATTTTCGCTATATATGGATCAAATTATTTCCTGAATTACTGAACACCACTGTATAACCATTATACAGTGGAAGCGATTTACAAAAAAAAATTGACTTAAAAATACTGTTTTTATGCAAGCGATATATATCCACCTTGACCAAAAAATATGCCTAATCAATAATTACACACAAAGTTAATGGTATTAACTCTTCTTAATACAACTCATTTATTTGATAATTGTATGATATACTTTTTTCAAAATAGAATACGCGATTGTAAGGGCAGTTATTTTTTAAAACAGCCTTAAAAGTGTTATTTATGTTTTTGTTAATGCATTTAATCAAATTTGGAACAATAACTTTTTATATTTATGGGACAAAATTCTGAACTATGTTTTTTCTAATTTTTTAATTATTATAGGCTGACGAAGATTTAAAATAAATCAAAATGTTGATCTGTTTTTAAAAGAGGCCTTATTCCTTAGATAAATAGAAGAAATAACTACTAGAGGGGAGTAGCTTAAGCTGATGCCTTGATTGGATCACCATTGTATTTAGAAACTTATATAGTCCGTTTATAACATGATATCGAGTGAATGATGTAGTTGTGTGAAATAATTCCTTTGCTATTAACTCTATATAAATTAATATAAAGTATAAACGTAATTAGGTTAGAGTTGCTAAGTTTGGACTACATGGTGATTGTTCAAAATGAACCCGTCCGATCTAGATAACTCAAACTTAGTCAATTGTAGTAATAACAAGAAGCTGTTTTTATTATTGGATGGACACACCACGCACAGCATAAATTTAGATGTATGTTATGTCGCACAAATGGAATAATATTATATATAATAGTTCCCTGGACAAACTACTCATCGTTTGCAACCTATTGATGTTGCTTTCTTCAGTCCATTAGAAATTTATTTTACTCACATATAAAAAACTTTTCTTCGTCAACATAAAGGGGACAAGATAAGCCAAGTGCAGATTTGTAAATTGCTAAATGAAGCATATGGAAAAGCAGTTACAGTTGTAACTGTCGAGAATGCTTTCCATGCCTCTGGAATTTGGTCTGCTAATTGATATATCTTTCAAGATAGTCAATTTGCACCATCAGATATTTTGCAACCTAAACCAAGCACTGCATCTCAAATCAGAACAATTCAAAATTTTAAGAACGTTCTTCATGAGGTGTAACCGCCTCCAAAACTGCTGAATCAACTGCCTGGGACATCAAAAAACATCTTCCCGAACTAGAGGAACTGCTTAAAAAGCTACATTAGTAACCAGCAAGAAAAATCAAAACTGTTCCGGTGATTAGCTGTCACATTAGGTGTAGGAGACCAGATGTGAAAAAATATTTTTGTATTAATTGTATGTAATGGTCCAACTAGGCAACCGGTGGGTGAACTTCTTGCATAAAATTAAAAAATATCAAAACGGAAGATTTCCTAATAACGTGCACATAATATTTTGTGATATTCGATGATTCTTCCACTCTTGTTGCGAAAAATGAACCTTTCCACACTGAAAATTCAATTTCCAGTCTAGTTTGAAAATATTGAACATTTCCACACGCAAATGAGTGTCTAAATGTTATCTCATTATCGAATTGTTAGATAAACTTTTACGAAATTTATATTTGTTAGTATGCAATTAAGTTACTTGTACAAAGTGCATTTTTGAAAGGAGCCCTTTTTTATTTAGGCAAGGTTGGCTAAATCCATTTTCTTGCAAAACCCATCTTGGACAGGTTTGTTGCGCGATATTTTTCTTATATGATTCAGACAAAACTACTAGTTCCACTGTAGAAGGAATAGAACACAAGCATTTTTTCCACAATCTGAAAAAACCGTCTTATAAAGGTTTGCGTCATCATATCATTCTTACATGATACACACAAAACTCTAGACTCATACAGAACTCATAGAAGATTCTCTACTTGATACAGTGGAACATGATTTTAGTAGAAAGCATGGTGCACAAACATTTTCTCCACAAAAACCGTTTTGGAAAGGTTTGCTGCATTATGTATTTCCTATATGATACATACATGAATTTAACAAAAATTCTCCACTTTATACAGTGGAACTTTAGTAGAAGGGATAGTGAAGAAGTATTTTCTCCACATCCTATCCTTCTTATGTGATACACACAAAACTGCGTGCTCATACAGCTTTGATAGAAAATTCTCCGCTTTATACCATTGGAACATAACTTTAATAGAAGAAATAACATTGTCTCCATAAATCCTGCAAAAATCGTCTCGGATAAGTTTCATCATATCTCTCTATCATAGCTCAGAATTTATAGAAAGTTCTCTGTTTTATTCATTGAAACATAGCAAGTGCAGAATAGCAAGGCATAGTGCAGAAGCGTTTACTCCTCAAAATCTGCAAAAAACCGTCTATAATTATCATATCACAATTGGGAGTTTTACCATATACCAATTATTAGGAAATTTTACGTTCTATGTAGTACTATATCAGTTTAATCGGTACTATGATTACACAAAATTTTTTTTAATTTGAAGGACACGTATAATTGTCGTTTGTAAATGATTACAGCATCATAACTAGCGTTAACAGTATGCTTATTCAATTATCCAATCTAGTAAAGTTACATACCACTGCATGAACGGAAAATTTCTTAAAGGGTATACTACCCTTTATTTTGTTCGTATTATATAAGAACTGGTTTAATTTCTTCAAAACATGCTGGAAACTGTATTTTTACAAAAAACAAATTGTTGAAATGGCATAAAATTTCCTATATGATTATCAAATAATGTATCTATCTTGTGCCTATTAAATAAAATATAGTTTTATAAAGAAAGATTAATCGAATTCTATAGTACGTCCCTGGATCGAGTTACAAAAAGTTAAAGAAAGAGCAAAAGAAATTAAGTTTTTCCGTGTGATGTGAAACGTGAAAGACCGTGAAAAAGAGAATTTATTTACACTAGAACTAATACTAAATCTAGTATTAACATTAGACTTGAAACTAGAAACGTTTGTATTTAACCACCGTAAGAGACGTGCAACTAAACCCAAATGTTTTTAGTTCTAGATCTAGTGTTAGTATTAGCTCTACTTTTAGCTGTTATTCGGTTTTAGATTATTGCATACATGTATCTAACTAAAACTAGGACTAAGACTAGCTGTAGAACTAGAAAGATTCAGGTTTAGTCGTGCTTCTGAAGACGCGTTAGTTCGATACAAGTACATAATAACCTAAATCCGAAAAACAGCAAAATTAAACCTCGGTTTATCAGTGTAAATACGAAGAAGGGAATGTCCGTTATAATCCAAAGGAAGAAGCATTCCGGTTGTGTCTAGGTGAATAGGTGTATATTCACCTCTTGGTAAAGTTAATCTGTTCGTTAATGGTACCTACCAGAGGGTTAACCTACTTGCCGCAAAATCTTGCTAGTAAAGATTTATTTCTCAGGTTTAAGTGAACTAAGGTTTTTAATAAAATGCAAAACATTGACTATATTCTTATAGAAGAAGAAATCAATAGCGTTGACAATGTTGAACGGGTGTGTCGTCAATATAAATCTCCGAAATAGATTTGAACATTCTAATTATTTCAGTGCTATGGACAATGTAAATTTTTTTCATAATTTGCGCTTGAATAAAGAAACTGTAATGTATTTTCTAATAATAACTAGAGCTGTTCTAATAAATAGAACATATAAGGAGGACATTGATATTTATAGTAGATTAATTTGAAATACATTACATGATGTTCTATGTAAGTAACAAAGTACATTAAATTATTAAGAGAAATTTTGTAGGAAGTTTAGCACTACATATAACAGAATTTTCCATAATGATGTATCGAAATAAAAGTAAATTATTTTAAATGGTGTATTATTTTTATTATATGTTTTGATTCTACATACAAAAATATGTTGACTTTGATGAGACTCGTTGATACCTTGCGCTTTTAGTTTTTGAGTTATTTTAAATTAGAAATAAGGAAAATCTGCACTTCTTTAGATAATTCTGGTAACTTCTATGAACAATTCTTTAATAAATAATCAAAACAGAACTGCGAATACTACAGAACGGGATTGAAAGGTTGGAAAAATATAAATTCTTTAATATTGAATATTAAAGAATTTGTTGAGTGACTTTGTTTCAATCTATTGTACTGCTTGTTTTGAAAACATGTGATTCTTAAAAGTAACTACTTGGAAGAATAACTAACGTGAATATACCTGGTTTGAAATTAATCTGACCAGTAAATATAACCGACAAGTAGTACCGGGCCTAAGTCTAGTGTTCATAAAAAAGCTAGGTTATAGGTCTAATATTAATTATACTTTTAATTCCAGAATAATTTACAACAATCAAACACTGAATGGCGGTTAAAGCTAGAACTAACATTAGACCTAATACTAGAAAGATTCAGGTTTAGCCGTGCGTCTTCAGACGCACGGTTAAACCGAAACTTTCTAAAAGACCTAAAAGTACAACTAATACTAAACTTACAACACAGCTTCAGATCTAACACTAGACCTAGAATTACAAAGTTTCGGTTTGTCTGTGGTATTTTTAGGATTAAAACGAATTGTTTACAGTGAACAAGTAAAAGACTATGCAGAACAAAAGATAATTAATGCGATAGAATCTCTACCACTGGTGATTGTTATAAACAATATAAAACGTGTAAATTTACATTGTTGTGTAAATATTATAGTGTCAAATATGTTCACTATAATTTTTTTTTATTACATACCTAGTGTGTTATTACATAAATTTACAGTTAAAATACCTTTTAATTTGTCCACATACTTTTCACCAATATAAGTTGTAATTTTTATGGTTTCCATGATCACTTGAAAAACTTTAATTTAGAAAAAAATTGTAAAATTTTTATAAAAACGGAAATAATTGGTTAATTTATTATTAACTTATCTAGTGGTTTGAACATATCTGACGCACATTTATGATGAGATAAGTTTGAAAAATCAAAAATAGAGTAGACATGCGTTTTTACAAACTGTTAATAAATCTTTGAGTTTGATTCGAAAACATTAAATACTATTTGACAAAATGCAAAATCTTGACGTAGGTGGTCTAAAAACTATTAATTAAAGACTAAATACTAATGTCAAAAAGCAAGAAACTATTATAACTATTATAATATATATAATATACAGAAGTTCAAAATCTGTCAATTATAGATTAAATACTGCTGGTAAAAGACAATTCCATTGCAAACAAATCATAACCATCAGATAAGTGGGTGCTCTAGGTGTACAACAATTCATACAAAATTGTTATCTGTAATGAAATTTTCAATTTTTTTTAAATTTTAATGTAATATTGAGCTTGTTCTGTCCAATTCAGTGTCAGAATCTCCCACAAACGTTTATTCAAACCGATTATTATTTTTTAGAGAGCCGTCAATCATTGTTTGAGACTTCCCAATTTAGTTCTTTTCAACACCCAGCCCAACCCAACTCAACTAATAAATATTTTCAAAAAACGACGCCTATGTTCTTAAATAAATGTCTTGAACACGCAGTAGGTATGTATATTTTTTATTTTAGCTGCCTTAAATCCTTTTGCAAATTGCAATGTGTATTCTCAAATTTGTCCACCAATTTATATCGATGCCGACATATATTAACCGTACTTAACACAGATTTTAATCACTCAACAATGTTCTTTTTACAGCGATAAAAGTTTTTCTTAATTCGATTATAAAACGGCTGTATACAGCCTTGAAGTTAAATCATTTTAAAATGTGTTCGGTATACGGAATCATTTATTATTTATTACGCTATTGATACCACGATATTGACCGTACAAAACCAGGTTTCAGATGAAGAAAATATCAGGCTCTCTAGTCGTATTTAATATTTCGCTATTTCGAAAGACACCGAAGATATCGACTTGCAAAGTAGATGGAAAACCAAAAGCAAAAGATTGTTTCTTAATATCATAAAAATAAATGTAGAGTGATTTTTCAAAAGATTCTGTATTTTTGCACGACTTTTTTATTTACATTACCCCATACATCATTCTATTGACTTTTAGAAGTCGTTTCAATTTTAATTTCATTTACTTCGGTCTTCAAGGTTCCCTATAGAGTGAGCTCGTATGCAACATAAATCACGCGCGTTTTAAATCCATCCGGGACGAGAGATCTCGCCACTGGACATCATCTCTCGAGTGGTCGGTCGGCTGCAATTTTCGGGTAGTGGTAGTAGCCGCGAGACTAGAAAGATTTATCGACTTGCGTCAGTCTAATATAAAAGCGATTATAAACTAGGCGCACAAGCAATAATTTTCTATTGAACGATATAGGCCGACCGTCGCTTTTGGACAACGACGACAACGCACACTGATATAGAATATAGCTGTTAGACCAATTCGCCATCAGTTTTATCATCATCGTGACCGCGAGAGATTATTATCGTTACTAGAACGGGTTTTAAATGTGCAACAAAGACCTTTGGCGCCTCTGCAATTCTATCTCTTCAACAATAATTTATTATTACGTTCAAGACCATTAATTCAATTACATTAAATTATCTAACATGTTTGTCCTTGCACTTATAAAAGTTTAAATGTACTCCTTATAAAAGATCAGGGCAAGTTGAATAAAAAAAAGCAGTCATTATCAACCGCACCTGATTATCTGGATAAAGTAACAACCATCAATTTGCAATTACGTCTACAATTACCTGCTGTTTGAAGGCACTTCGTTTTGTTAGTGTGTGCAGTTCGTGAAGTGTTTACCATTTAGTTCTCGATCGGCCTTTTTCATTTCGCGAGGAGAGCCTCAGGCATATAGCCCCCACGTTCGTTTCAATTGCGAACATTAAAGCCCAACGTAATTGCTCCGATATAGATGTAAATGCGTATGTATCGAGCTATTGATGCGAATTTGAACTCACTTAACAGGTTCTGCCTTGACTCAAGAAGATGCATCAATTAAAAAATAAATAAAATAAAATTCACACTAATTTTACATTCATTGAGGATTGCATCCAAAAATAATTGACATCTGCTGCTTAGTTTCATTTTCCGTTGGTAAAATAACAAAGAAGAAAACAGCACACAATGATATAGGTTGGAAAAAAATCTGCGGTTGGTCTTGATGGAATACCGTCAATGCATACCAAGTAGACGCCACCGGTACACATTTGAAAGCGAAACACAAAACGTTTTACATGCGCTTCCTCCAATAAGGAAACGGCTCCTATAAGCGCGGCATTTTTCTAACTTGTCGCTAGTAAATCCTTCTCCGTTCCGTTGTGGATCCTTTAAATCACCCGGCTTCGTCCTTCGGTCGGTCCTCATTTCTGGGGGGCGCCGCAATTCCGAACGCATGCAGCATTTGCATCTGAATACGCGAATGAATTTATTCTATTGCTTCGATTAGAATTCGCCGATAAAGTGTTCCGACGCCCGTTCATATGGAAATTATCGTGTCGGCGGCTCTCATATTAGACGTTTGCTAAACGGGTTTTGTATACACAACTAGATAAAAATACGATCTTACAATAACACATCTTTTTTTCTTTTTCAATAAAATTGCGGATTCCATCGATACATTACGATGAATTGAAATTTCATTTAATACTTCATAATTACAACGTTTAGATTATCTTTTTCACAGTTATCGTATAAACTATTAATGTTGCATTTAATGATAGTAAGAATATTTTATTAATATTAAATTTAAATTATAAAATGTTTATTCTATGCAAAATCTACTACTTTTTTCTGTTGCATACCTAGTTAACTAGCTTCGTTTGCACATTCTAACAAACTATTTGTGGAAGTAAGATCGATAGCAGGTGAAATAGTCGGATAGTAAGCACCTTTCATACTAGATCTTCATATAATTTAAAAGATATAATTGTAGTAGCGAAGTCATTAACTAATTTTTCATGTTACATAATTAATAAGTTATACTTGTATAAGTTACTGTACTTGTGCTTGCAGGTTCTTGATGCAGGGTTTTGATGTTGAAAACATGTGGACTGAAACATCTGCTTTTGTGGTGCTAACATTTATTGTATATTTTCATATTTTTTTTTACACAACCGTATTCCAAAATAGTTCAATATGCAGCTGGTCACACTATTGAGAATTAACAACTTGGTTTTGGTTTGGTCACGTAAGACGAATGTCAGCCGATAGAATGCTACATAGAATTTTACTGAGGACATAGACGTATTCCAGAACAGCTTAATATGCAGCTGGTCATATAACTGAGAAATCACAGCTTGGTTGTGGTTTAGCTACATAAGACGAATGCTAGCCGAGAGAATACTACTACTATATAGAATCTTGCTGAGGACATAGGCGTATTCCAGAACAGCTTAATATGCAGCTAGTCCCTTGACTGAGAATTTATAATATAACTGAGAAGGAAAAAGCTTCAAAAGATTAATCCAAGATGAACTCAACGCCACAATAAGGACAAATTGACGCAGACGTCCCGGGTTCGAATCCCGGTGTAATCACGTTGGGTCGCCCCCCGTCCTTCGGAGGGGACGTTAAGCCGTCGGTCCCGGCAACCAGTCTAACATCTCTGGCTGTCGTTATCACTATGTGTGTAAGGGGTTTGAACAAAAATGGCTGAATGCGCGTTAGCGCCCTGGAGGCCTGCACCTCGTAGGGGTCCACGAGGATGTGGTACTCCTGGAGCGGCACCTGACAGGGGCGAACCCACACTGGGCCTGTGCCATAGCACGCCCGGTTTGGTGGGGGGTCGGTCAGGAAGCGGAATCAGCCAAAAATCGAGTTATATATACTCGCATTTAACATCTCAAACCTCTTAGAGGGAGCCAGTGTACAAGGGGCCCGTTGTGGCCTAGGTGCCGCGTATAGAATACGCACTCCTCACTCCATACATACATACATACAAGGACAAATTGAGAAAGGGAAAGAAGCTCGCAACCACTTCGCTTTCTACCGACCGCAGAGATTAATAAGAAGTTATGAAACTTCATAAAAGTAATTTGCCTTTCTTGGATATCAATTTACTTATAGAGAATTCATTTGTATTTTTAAAACGTAATCCGTCTTAATCCATGAATTATTGTCTTGTTCAACATGTTTACACATTACCTAACTCTACAACATAGCGTAACCTCACTAATAATTACTAATTCTGTTTGATTGAACCACCTCTAGCAAAAAATTAAAGTTTGCTTATGTACCTACACCATTGCCTTACAGTAACTAATATACTACAACAAGAATATGTTTTTTTAGTAGCCATTGGTTTTACCACAGCAAGAACGTATAGTTGATTTAGGACTTGATAATAGCTGGGTTGCACTTCCGATTCAAGTAAGTGAGTTGTAATCCTTCTTAGATGGGGACTTAATAGTATTATTTTAACGAATGCATCTTTATACTGTACTTTTTCCGTCATAATAATAACCATCGGCATTTTTATCCACAAATTCCGGCGAACGCTTGATTTTGCTTGGATCTAAAATTAATGACTGGAAGTTAGTATAGTCATCTAGTGATGTTAACGATCCGTATCGCGAGTTTTACGATTTGTATTGTGCCTTAAAAGAGAAGCGTCCTCTTGCTGTATGTGGCTCCTGAAAATGGATCACCCAAGAAATCAGAGATGCTGGTAATCACCTGAAAAATATACATTGGCTCCTTTCCAATCATTTCCCCGAACTTAAACCAAATTACACAAAATTAAAAGTGTTGGTCAGACAGTGTTGGTCCTGATGGTATTCATGTCGGTTGCTGTGTGATATTCTGACAATTTCTGATAAACTCAAGACTTGTAACATGATACCAGTGTACAAAAGGGAAGCTCGTCAATTATCTCTAACTATCGTATTAATTCTTTAAATAGTGTCAAAATCTTGAAGGGTGTGGTAAAGGAACGATTGGTGAGCTTCCTCAACAAATTCAATATTATGTCAGTTACTCAGCATGGTTTTCGGGATGGGTTTTGCCCGAGACTGCTACGCTCGATTATTTCAGGTATATTTATGAATACCTAGATAAGAGTTACTTAGTCTTTGGCCTGTTTTCCGATTTGACTCGTGCCTTTGACTCCTTATCTCCAAGGTTGTTGGACACAAACTGTTTAAATTGGGGATTCTTAAACTTAAACTTGGATGCGGTATCAGAATATACTTCAAGTGATCTAGGAGTCCCGCAGGGCTCCAATCTTTGATCGTTAATGTTTCTATCATTTATTAATGACCTACTCAAGTACATCTACAGAGAAGCTCATTTGACAATGTATGCAGACGACACATACGTCGTCATTTCTGCTCCTGACTCCGAAACCGTATCTTGCAAGGTCAGGGCAGTGATTGAAGAATTCAAAAAGTTAGTGGAGAAGAAATAGAATAATTTTCAATTCGAGTTAGTCGATCTTCATGAATTTATATAACCGCCGTGTTTTCCACGATCCTGCTAATTTGGCCGTACTTTTATCGAGATCAGTGAAGTTCCTGCGATAACACATTGACTGCAACTCGATCTTTGGATTACATATAGACAAGGTATGCTCCAGATTGAATTCCGGTTACTTTGCAGTACTAAGAATAAAGTCGTGTTTGGCTGAAGGATCGATATCACAAGTCTATTATGCATTGTGTTTTTCTCACCTTGCATATAACATCTTAATATAGGGTCTGGCTACTGATTAGCAACGTGCTTTTGTGTCACAGAAGAGAGTGTTGAGAATGATCTTTGGACTTGAAGTCGTTGAATCATGCAGTCGTGTTTGTAGAGAATATGAATTGCTGACCTTTCAATTTCAAAAGTCTGCCACTGCCCGCGCACGGCACGTCTTTGTATAAAAAAGTACTAAGCTTCCGAATAGTATAAAATAAATTACTAAACTAAACAGTTTTAAAAATAAAGTTAAATTATTTCTGATTAAGGGCGCATACTACAGCCAGCGTGGCTATTTCTCTGATGCCTTGTAATCTATCCCATTAAAATGAATTTATTGTGGTCTGCATTTCGTATTTTTTATGCTATTATTATTTCAATTTGTATTTGACAATGCACATCCACTGTTGTGGCCTAGGTGTTCAATAAATTATTATTATTGCAATCATCAACCTGAAGAATAGCTAAGTTTAACTGCTTCGGAATTATAATTACGAGATAAATAAGAAATAGACAAGGAAAAAAATTTAAACATCTACTAGAAAGATCCCAAGCACAAAAGGCACGGCTACACTTTCGGTGACTTATGGAACAATTTTAACCACACATACTTCAATAAAAATGACGACAATTCATATAAAAAAATTGATCGAAGATCTAAAATGGCAAAAAGCAAGCCATCCCTGTTAACAACTTTTAAGACATACAAAATATCTTAAACACCATTTCTGGTAAAACTTTGAAATTTGGTACGGTATAAATATCAAGTAAAATCAGTGGGCAATTTATGAATTGAATTGGTCTGCCAATATAATAATCCTAAAATTTGTTTGCTCAGGACATTTTTATTCAATCTACATTTATTTTCGAAAATTTATTTTAGCAACTTTTATTACACATAGTCATTATTGATAAATATCGCCGTTTCCGTGTTAAATGTTATATGTTGTAACAATGTTAGGCTCCGATTTCAATAATAGCACGTTCATGTTAAATTCGAACGAATGCGATACAAGGGGTACAAACATGTTAAACTGAATCTTTCTAGTCCTAGTTCTTATTTTAGTTCAATGCAACCAGAACTAACACTAACATTAAAGCTGATACTAGACCTAGAAATAGAAACATTCAGATTTAGCCGTACGTCTCTTAAAACGGCAAAACCCGAATATTTCTAGTTCTAAGTCTACTGTGAGTTTTACTTTTACTTCATTAAATATATATAACATGTTTGTACTAAATCACAAATAATACTGGAGCCAACACTAGACCTAGGACTAG
Organism: Onthophagus sagittarius; assembly: GCA_036711965.1. Lineage (NCBI taxonomy): Eukaryota > Metazoa > Arthropoda > Insecta > Coleoptera > Scarabaeidae > Onthophagus > Onthophagus sagittarius. The sequence goes on from JASERS010000002.1 coordinate 51,655,938, forward strand.
AAACATTAGTCTGAAGACGCAAGGCCAAATCCAAATATTTCTAATCCTAGGTCTAATGTTAGTTAGAAAATGTACAATCTAATCTTGAACAAGAACTAAAACATTAATGTTAACATTCAAGTTAAAACCAACGCTAGACTTAGAACTAGAAACATTCGAGTTTGGAATGTTCTAGTTCTAAATCTACTGTGACTTTTCCATCTTTAGATTCGTGGAAAAAATTTTGATCTAAACTCATAAATGGTCAAGATATGGGTCTTTAAAGTTAAGAAATGTTTAAACGTTTTCTTAAGTATTGTGAATATCGTTTATCTTAAAAAGATAAAATCTTGTAAACAGAGCAATCTTATCATCAAAAATTATTTAAGATCGATTTTGAAAATATTTGACCACGGGATCAATGCTATACAGGCAGCTCACAAAGGATATTTCCTTAAAACTTTTTTATATATCGTTAATTCTCAAATTCTTTATCTGATTCTTGAAAGAATGCTATGTTTGCAAAATTTTATTTTTCTAAGACTAGATTGCAATTTTTCTATTGTAGTCAACAATTGTATTTCGAAAACCAATATGAAAATGGTTTAAAGAACTGAATTACTTCTGAAGCGAAAATAATTGCAGACATTTTTGAAGACCATGGTCGAGTGTTGAATGGTGAGGGACCCGTGTTTTCCATGTCAAAATATATGAAAATAAAACTGCCAATGGAAAAGGAAGAAGAAAACAGGAAACTGGAAAGACGAGCTGTAAGGGCAGAGAAAAGAAGTATCCATCAACGAACGAAAATTGTATGCGTTGATGACAAAAAGGGAGAAATTATCAAAAAAAATCCAGAAAATGATCGAAATTTGATGAAGAACTGCTTAGCGATGTTGAAGAAGATGGAATGAAGAATATCTGCTGTGAAAATTTTGTCATAAAATTTCTATTAACTTCTTTACTAGTCGTGAAGATTGTATTACTTTATTCAGTATTGTTTGTAATTCTGACAAATCAAACAAGACAGTTATTTTTCAGGTTGACTTGAGATGTTTATAGTTTTTGATGTCATAATTTAGTTTTTATTATTTATGAATAAAGTGATTACGTTGTTACTGAGCATGTTATTATATGAAATTAATCACTTCACGTTATCATATGAAGTTTTTAGTTGATTCTTTTAAATGAATTTATTAAAAAATTGTAAATTTAAAATTTATAATTTTTCTCTCAACTTCAATTGAATTAACAGAAATTTAAACACAAATGTTAAAAAATAAACTGATTGTAACCTAATGAACATGAAGTTGAAAAGAATTGAGCCAAAAGGTATTTGAAAAAAGCAACATTTGCGAAGGTTTCACTAAATAGGTGATTCATAATTTTTTGAAATCTTTTCAGTAAACCTATATTAAAATATATCAAGTGATGTCATTAAACCCAAAACAAGGACACAAAGTAACAAGTAAGTCTTCATCTCCAGAGGAAAAAGCTGCGGCAATCACAGATAAAATAAGTTTCAATGATGTTGCTCAATATTTGACAGAGATGTTAAAATTCCAAGAAAGTAAATGTTATGGCATCTAGTGACAAACGATGAATTTGGAGCTTAATAATATTCGAATTATAATAGCGATGGTAATCGCTTTTGGTAGCGATTTAATAGCATTGGAAACGTAGAACATCAGCACTTCAACGTGCTGATGTGATGACGATACTGAGCTTGCTTAAGATCCTAAAGCTCATTTTATTATCATAAAATCAGAAAAAATCAGAAAGAAGAGGCACTGATCATCAACAGCTAATGTTTTGAGTTTTCAATATCAGGAAAACTCAAAACAGTGGGCAATGAGATTAGAAAATATAATATTAAACCACATGATGCAGTAGCATTCTTTGCATCTTCTATGACGAAAGATATACTTGATACTGATATTTATTTTTTTTGATACTGATAGACCACAACATATTTAATATATAATTACAACGAATACATCAATAATGCTTCCAATTGTGTCATTGTTACTGGAGATTCCAGAGCTACTAATTTGGTAGCAAATATTTTTAGACACTAACCCTTTAGTAATTACCTAACAATTTAAATATACCAATACAATAAGATCTTATTTAGTACTAGAGTTCCACTGCAGTAGTCTGCACACAATATTCTCTTCGAATCAATTTAATAAAAAATATCCTGTAATGATATTCGACTGGAATGATTATCTATGAATACAATTATCTGGTCCAATAAATAAATCGAATATTAATCACATAAACGGGTAATACAGTTATTGTTCAAAGATCAACTGTGTGCATTATAATGTCATCAAAATATTGATCCAGATTCTTTAAGTTCAGAAAGTTCATATCTTACTAAATATTCCGATTTAAAATACTATTCAGATAATATCAGATAATAGGAAATGAAAAAGGAACATACTTCATATAGAACAGTAATAAGTCAACTTTTTTACTTCAAAATTTTCACCCCACAATCAACCGAAGAAGAAATCTCCCTACTTTTCGTTATTTAAAATTGTTTTTTGATTTCATGTTGTTCGACTTTTCGCCTGATGATGAGGTAAACTTCCGAAAAATGTACCATGCACACACAGTTTTACAAGTAAAAAATGTACCTGTTAATATTATCTGTTAGATTTAAAATTTGTGTAAATTGATTTAAAAGTAATCACTTTAATTCAATTTTGAGATGATATCTGTTATGCCCCCAGACTTATTGGTTGTTACCTAACGTGTTTTTATTTGTGCTTATGAAATACGCGTTGTAGGTAATCTTATCTGATTTTTATTGTAAGACGTGCCTCCGTCAATCACCAGTCTTCAATGAAGGAAGATCCGACCGTGATATTTTCTTTCCGGATTCGTATTCATGGCGCTTCACACAGAAAATGTAAACTTTCATTATATTAAAATTTTAACTCTTTTCAAACATATTTTTTATAGACAATAACAGATAAACAAAAATAAATAATTTCAATGTAATATATGTTTAATTCATCGCGAAATAGTGATTGATCGGCGGAAAGATCTTGGCGAAGTACACGATCTTGAAGAGTGCCTCGAAAGCAAATGAGAACGTTAAATATCCTCAAAGTCAATCCTATTTTAGTATTAATTAACGATTAGTTTTGCATTAACGAGATATGTTCAGTAAACAAACATCTTACTCAATAATATAAACATTTCATAATAAAAATTAAATATTCCTTTGATCTTCTGATCAAATGAATGAAAACGACGATTTTCTTTGTGATAGTGCCAAATATGCTTGATTGAAATAAATATTTTTGAAAGGGTGTAAACTTGTTTAAACAAACGATGCATTTTAGAAAATTGAAATGTTTTAAAAGTGCACTGAGCTGAGTTACCGTTTAAACTGGTTATTAATTTACGTTTATGGGCCATTCTACAGCAAAGGAAAAAGAAGATAATAAAGATTAATGCCAGCGTATGTATTATAAAATGTTGGAAAATTTCAGAGTCCCACGTTCGTCGTAAACTCGCATTACAAACGAGCACGAGCCTGACCAAACGTGGCCAGTCAGTAACTACATCGTAAAACAAACTTTCAAAATTTAACAATAAAATATGTCTTCACCTAAAAAATTATATCTACTTTATGCGATTAGATTACTTTTATGGATAACTTTTTTTCTCACACATAAATTATATTTTCGTTAAGCTCATTTTACAAGATTATTAACGTCCAATGCAAGATAGAAGACGATTTCTGACGTTAATTGAGCTGTAATTGAAAGCGATACGGGTGTGTGTTAACATTTGCGGAAGTCTGCTGGGTAATTAGGTGCAAAAGCGAACGATTCTATGGTTTCTACAGCGACAAGGAAGACGTTGTTGGACGTCGTTAAGAGATGTAACCGATCTACAACCGTATCCCGACTCAATTTTTTAATCCGTTTCATTCCTCATTTTCCACGCATTAATCGATACTCTAATTGAAAGTTACTTCAGTTTCGTTATGTCAATTATACGGTGGAATAAATTTAAAAAATTATAATTTTGGGTTGGTTTATGATTAAATAGTTTAGTTTAATCCGCGATTAGCAAGAATTTATTGCTGTTGTCATTTAATAATTACACTGCAAAACTCGTATTATTAGTGACAGCTGTTCATCAAGTTAATCATCTGCAATAATACTAAGATAGAAATTATAAACTAATCAGCAACGTTTCCGTAATAACTCTTTATTATGATTTATTATTTTTAAATATTTGATGTTTGTATCATGTTAACTGGTAATTTTGTTATTACAACGTTTGTTGATCATAAATATTTATTTATTGTAAGTAATAAATAAGAGATAATAAATGGTGTCCCACTTTTTTGATTCTATTAGATAATCTTTAAACTATCGTTATTATCATTATGGTGTCGTGTCGCATTATAAAACAATAGGAGAGCGAAAGCTCAAATCGGTGCGATACAGGAGAATGCGTACTACTACACTTGCGAAATGATCATGATCCCACATCTAGAATTCCCATTCCAATTACCATAGCGGGTGATCCACACGTTCGATATAAGCACAATAGGGACTCTCCAATCTCCACATATGATCTCGTGCGGTCGTTATACGACGTGGCGACCTACAAGAGCTTGTTGTTCGCACCTAAAGGGTACCTATAATGTACGCTTTAGAGTATAAGGAGCATCTGCCACACAGAAAACCACCGTAAATACCCATCGTGTTTATAAAGGTACACAACGAGACTTTCTTAACCAAGGAAAATATATTCTTCCATTGTTGCGGTAATATCGCGATAAGTAGGTTGCTTTTGGTGTTAGTCCGGCTCGAATATTAGGCAGTCACGTACCGTATAAAACCGTTTGAGTTGTTGAAATATTATTGACGGGCGGAGCCACTTGAAAGGAGGAAAAAACGATCCTTTTAATCCCGTCTTTTAATATGCAAGGTATGGTGGTAAGGGGTAGGTGTGATAAATGTGATACGTGTGACTTGAAATGCAGTTCACAGATAATTTCGGTAAATTATTAATTTTATCGCTGGATTCCAAATAAATTTAATGTAAAAATATTCCGAACAATCAGGATAAAAGATGTTAGAGAAAGTTTTTTGCAAACATATTTTTTATCGATTTTGATATAATAAATAAGTAAACTTACTCTAATCAGTGAAATAATATGTATTTTTAAATATATGGAACCCTTTTTGTACGTTTTGGGAATTCTTTTTCTGCCTTTAATTATTTGAGTTATCCGTCATCATGCAAACTATGCGAAACACCTGTTGAAGAGAGAAAAAGTAAGAGAACATAATTTTTTTACATAAAACTATACATTTGGGAGTTACTCGTAACGCATTCAAAATCAAATTGCCTAAAATGTTTTACTACCAAAAGATTGAAATAAAGAAGAAGCTCATAAAGAAGAAATAAGGAAACAATACAAGAAAATAGCAACACACGATTCAACTTTATTACAATTAGTTCAATGAAGAGACTCTTTATAAAACATTCCACAACAAAGAAACAAAAAAGAAGGACCTTCGTAGGTTAGTTTTAGATAAGTTGAATAGTGATAAAAATAAAACGTTAAAGTATTTCCCATTCAACCAACATAAGAAACTAGTGAATCAGATAAACATAAGAAAATAACTAATATCAATAAAATTCATAATTACAATAACCAAGGTCAAATAACTAAATATCAGGATGGTGATCAAAAAAGTTTTGTCCTTAGAAAGTTTAACATAAATAATTCAATCCAAAAAATTAATCTTAACGATTCTGACAGTCCAAAATTTGCTCCCAGATATATTAAAGTGAGCAATGTTGAACTTTCCAATAACGACATTGAGATTCTCAACAACATAAAGTTTATAATAAAAATAGAATCACAACTACATTACATTAAGTAAATTTTCTTTGAAATTCATGATCCCATAGAAAACCATAGAAACACATAATAAATTAAGTAAACAAAACTTTAACACTTTGAATAAAGTAAAAAATCTGAAAAATAAAATTTCTAAAAAAAAATTTGATTGCAACTTTGGGCGACAAAACTGCCGGTTACGTAGTACTGCTTAGAAATTCATATACAGTATGTTCCGGATCGAGTTACAAAGAAGGAAAAAAGAATTATGTGTCGGATATGTTCAAACCAATAAATCGCACGAATTTTATACTCTAAATGTAGAAGTGAACTAATTTTTCACGTTTTGTGTAAAAATGTTACTATTTATTCAAAAATTAAAAATTTTTCAAGTTTTTTTTTTGTTTTAAATTATTTTTGTGTACTATTTTGGGATTGTGATTTAAACTAGTAACTGCACGCCTGTTTATGTTAGAAATCAATACTGTTCGGGGAACTTTGTTATAAAACTAAATAATCATTACTAAAACTATTAAAATCATTTAAAGAAAAACATATTAGTGATGATTATAACGAAATGGATGTGTAGAAAGTTCAAGACCATTTAGAAATGATAATAAATGACAACATTTTTTTACCCAGTTGGTGATTTTCGCAATTCACCTTCCTCAAATAATTTGGTGTTTGTATTAAAGTTAGTAGTTGATCGTCTCCCGCTTGTTAATTAGTCAATGGTAAATAATTCTTCAGATTTAGAACAACAAACTAAACATAAACATTTTGAAGATACATTTTGTATGACGTCTAAAAATAAATTACAATATAAATACTACTAATAAATTGAAGAATGAACTCTCGCTCATTACTTGGCTAATATACATAAAATAAAACATTGATTTTGAGGAGCAAGTATCAATCAGGGGCAATTAGATAGTGCAATGGAGTATGTCGAAATGAATTATCCTGAAGCATTGGGTTCTCTCACAAGACTTGAAATTCTCCCAAAGAACTTGATACTACACATAGAAGAATTGATGGTGCTTCTAGAAGACATGATGCTGCTTCCAAAAGATTTGAAATGCTTCCAGAAAACTTGATATAGTCTTTGGAAGACTTGAAATGTTTCCCGAAGATTTCATACCGTTTTTTAAAGACTTGTTACTGCTTTCAAAAGATTTGGTATTGCTTAAAAATGACTTGATGCTTTAAGAAAACTTGATACTACATTTAGAAAACTTGATGTAGCTCTCAGACGATTTTAAATACTTGTAGAAGATTTGATGTCGCTTCCAGAAAACTTGAAATGCTTCTATAAGGCTTGATACTGCCCTTGAAAGACTTGATACTGTTTCCAGAACACTTGATTTTGCTCCCAGAAATTTGCAATGGTTCCAGAAGACTTAAACTGCTCCAGAAGACTTGATACAACCCATAGCAGACTTAATACTACTACTACTAAGGACCTGACATTGCTCTTGAAAGACTTGAAATGTTCACAATACTTGAAATGCTTCAAAAAGCTTAATACTGCTTGTAGAAGACTTGAAGTGCTTCCAGAAAATTTAATATTGCTTTTGGAATGCTTGAAATGCTTCCATAAGACTTAATACTGCCCCTGGAAGAACTGAAATGCTTCCAGAAAACTTGATATTACTTCCAAGAGACTTAATAGTGCTCCTGGAAGACTTGAAATGCTTCCAAAAGACTTGATACTGCTTCTAAGAGATTTAGTATGACTTCTAAAAGGCTTAATACTGCTTATAGAAAGCTTGAACTGATTAAAAAAAACTTGACACTGCTTCACTTTAATTAATTCAAAACAATCTAAAACTAGAACTAATACTAGACCTAGAAAGTTTTGGTTTAGCAATGCGTCTTCAGATGAAGTCTTCAGACGATCTTAATTTACCAGTACTAATACGAGGAAGAGAATGTCCGTTATAACCAAAAGTACGTAGCATTTCGTTCAAAAGGCACATGGCTACACCCGAAACATTCTAGATCTATGTCTAGTGTTTATTAGTGATGGAAATATCGCTCCTAACCCTGTCGCGCTCCAGGAATGGTCGCTACACAAAAATACCTATCCAAAATACCGCATCAAAATACCATGACCTTGGAAAGGTTGCAACAGTTTCAATGCAATGTACCTGTATGAATAAAAGGGGACGGTTCATAGGAAATTGTGGCGTAAGAAACCGTACAATAGATCATCGCCTAATAGAAAACTATAATTTTATATAAATATATAGGGGTAGATTTTCATGTAAATATATTACATAATAAAGGTACATTTTTTAGTTTTGTATTTAGTTTCGTAGTAAATTAGAAAAAAAACTACATATTCTCTACCCCTAATTATCATAATTTTGAAAAATTACAGGCTATTCGAAAATTTTAAATAAATTATAAAGGTTCGAAATTGCATCATTTCGTTCCTCGTTCCTCAAATAGCGTACCATCACTAGAAATAGAGTATATTGGTAACGATCAAAATTGGGTATAATATTGGGTAGAATAATGCTCCAAAATATCATTTCTCAAATACCGTACCATCTTGTAATGATAGTATATATGTAATTCGTTATGTTCTGTAACGGGTATTTTAAAATCGCGTGGAATCGGTATGCTCCTGATAAATACCGCTTCAAAATACCGTTCCCTCAAATACCGTCCTATCACTAGTGTTTATACAAAAACTAGGTTGTAGGTCTAGTATTAGTTATACTGTTAATTCCAGAAGAATTTACAACAATCAAGCACTAAATGAAAGATTCAGGTTTAGCCGTACGTCTAAAGACACACGACTAAACCGAAACTTTCTAGTTTCAGGTCTAGTGTTTATTCTAGTTTTAGTTTAATATAGGTATACAATAATTTATAACCGAATAACAGGTAAAAGTAAAACAGGTAAATAATTTGGGTTTAGCCGTATATTTCTTAGGGTGGTTAAACCCAAACGTTTCCCTTTCAAAGTCTAATTCTAGTTTTAATATTAGTTCTAGTGTTTGTAAATTCTCAGTTTTCACGTTCATTCACGGTTACCTATGGTTACATATCATAAATTGAAATTGAAATATTTTCAATTAGAAAAAAATCCAATTTTTACATAAAAATGGAAATAATTAGCTAATTTCTATAGTTAGAGTATAATATTTGTGTGATTTAGGTATTTGAACATATCCGACACATTATTTATGCTTACAATTAGATAAATTTGAAAAATCAGTAATAAAATTTGGTTCCCTCTTTGTAACTCGATCCGTGGACATACTGTATAGAAAAAATCGATATTTTTTCAAGAAAGTAACATCTGTAGAATAAAAAGAAATCCTACATCCATTTTCAATAATTCATTAAAGAAAGAGAACATTACCTGATAAAATTCAATATTAAACCGCACAATTCTACCTTAATGGATCCATTAATCCCAACCTTGAAGAGTTTGATAAAGTTGCATAAGGATGATAGAAACATTTGTAATAGCGATCATTTGGACAATCATTAGTAATAACGATACTCCCACAAACAAGATTGCTAAACTTATTCAAAAACTCTTATCCGATATTTTCATAAACATTTTAAATATACTATCAAAACCTCCAAAAACTTCATCAATAAGCTGAAATTAAAAACATGTACACTAATGTACCTATCGACGAAACTATTATAATAATCAGAAGGCATCTAATATAGTATCAATTAGATCTAAATTTATTTATATTTTTTTAAATAGACAATTACAATTTTTGTCAGAAATTTAAAACACATCTTAACGAACATAAAACTAAAAACACGTCAGCAATTTTCAAACAAATAAATTTATTTATCACTTGACTTTACTTATCTTTATTAAAAAATTTTAGAAAGTCAAGAGTATTAGACTTATACGAAGAATTCTTCATATTTAAACACCAAAACGAATTAGGAAAAATTAAGGTTTTTATTTAGCTAATTTTAAATGACATTACAGACATTAACTCATAAAGATTGTTTGAAATTTTATAACTAATAAGATCTATAATCTTAAAAAAGATATTTCAGCCTTTTCCTAAAATCTTTTCTTTCAACCTAAATTTCACGCCTGCGCCATCTCGAATTATATTTTCTGTAAAAACAACTGGTTTTTCTCAGTCATCTTTTGTTACCGACAAAATTGACTCCACAATTTTTAAGTTATCCGTAAAAATCGTAAGTTTACTGAACTCTTTATTTTTATTAACTGATTTGTAAATCTTTTTCAGACATTTTAATAAAATAGAGATTTAATTAGAGGAGCCTTTTATAAACATATTTTTTGATCGTCCATTCGCTAAATATAACACAATACTGCCTTTAGGATTTCAAAAAATATTCTCAAATATTTCGATTTTGAAACACATATAATCTCTTTTTTTTTTAACTGAGTAATAATACAATTTTACGTAAATGTGCGGAACTTATTTTTTCAAGATTTTTCCATATAATTGACGATATGAATCTTTTTAAGCTTAAATTTAATGTTTCACTACCGAATAATTAATGTTTTTAGTCGTGTCTGAAGAAGACAGCTAGGCTGTCGAAACGTATGTACGGATTGTGAAGAAAATTAATTAATTTTTATCATCGTTAACCTATACAGCGTGATTCACATAAGAACCAAAGCAGAGGTAGAGGACGAAAAATTAAGATGATTTAACCCAATTTATCTCTACAATAAGTTGTACCCCTGAGGAGTTTGATATTCCTTCAAAGTTGAATCTTAGATTTTTAAAACATTCAATACCTCAGTCATACATTAAATTAGAAAAATCAAAATTGGTGTATATTATGAGTGTACCAAGGGTATTAATTGGTAGCAAGTTGAGATTAAAATAGAATTTTAAATGGAGTTGGCCAGTATTGTTCTAATTTTTTCGGTAAGTTTTTTCATTCAAAGTGTTGTAAATTCTCTATAGTATGGTTGTTAGTGTAGTAATCAATGATTTCTCTAATTTTGTGCAAAGATTTACCATTTTCTGTTTAAAATTAATAAAAAGGAATGCTTTGAAGTTTACGTGCTGAAAGAAATGTTGATCATAAGTTGACCACCGTTCTTAAAGGCCATATAGAACAAAATACAATGGAACAAGTTAAGGCAATCGTCATAAAGCTCATGAGATAAGTATATGTAACTAAATAAGCAGTGTCTTATTATATTTATAGTTCGGTAGTAATGAATTATTATCAAAATCAACTGAATTTTAAAAAATAGCTATAACAAAATCAAATAATAAGTTAAATGAATCGTATTTAAGGTGGCTATTTTATTAAATGAATTTTAAAACGAATAATAACGAATTGTAAATAGTAGCTTACTTGTTGTAGGGTAAGAAGTTCTTCTTACGGAATTTTCAGGATCTGCCATTAAATCATTGATCGGAATGTAATATTTCTTCGGTAATAATATACTGGATAGTCGGAATCAAGAATCAGCTGGTTTTCTTTTATATTTAAGGTGATATGTTGATTTTAATTTCAATGAATCTTCGTTCTTCTTTAATAACAATACTAAAATTTTGTTTTAGATGTTATGTCAATATGGTTGTTGACAGGCAACCTTAAACCTTTTTTCTTATTGCTCGACAAGAAAATTTGCGTGGGTTTTGTTACATTCAGAAACACATTCAATTACACTAAACCACACTAAACTCTGCCACTATCGTTTAATTATAGCTAAAATTACAGAACGTTTTAAACGACAATCTCTGACTGGTTATTTTTTTTACTTGAAATTGGCAATTAAAATTTAAAACCTCTAATTAAAATTTCTCCGGTATTGCCAACTTAGAAACGTTAAATGTAATCAATAAAATTCGAATAAAAATTACTGAATGGTTCATGCCTTCTTACTTTGTTTTGCTGATTTGGGTCGATCTTCTTTTAGAAATCAAAATATAGCTTCAAAATATGTGTATTAATACATATTTTGAAGTATGTATATATCGCTCACTTCAAAACCGAAATAAGTCAAAAAAAGTTAATTTGAAATAATTAGAAATAAATGAGTTTAAAAATAGTTTGTCATTATTGTATATGGGCCTTTATGTAAATACGACAATAACATTGTTTGTGGTAAAAGAATATACCTTTTAAGGTATGTTGATGTAAAAATCTCAAAATTAGCAGATTTTGTGTTGTGCCTATATACTTACTTATATTCAACGACACATATTCAAATATTAAATTTACGAATTTTTGTCCAAGTCTTCATCCAATCTTACAGAGAATGGATGTTTTTCATTCTTGGTATGCTAAGTTTATCATTTTCAACAGTTTCAAGCTGATAAATAAGAAATTATTAGAAAATTAAATTTCAAATTATGTAACTGTCGAGATTCCCCAAAATTACTTCATGTCGACTTTACAATATCATTATGATTATGTTGCTTTATAGGAGGGTTATTAGAAACCATGGCAGAAAAACGAAGAATAGTGAAAATAAAGTTTGATGGAAGGGAAAAGCTTTTTTAATACATTATTTGAACAAAATAAAGATACACAGATATAGGAAAACATTGATACAAATTTTCTACTCAATATTAGTCAAGGTTCATATTTACGTATCAAATAGTATAATTCAGCCTAACAAGGAGCAAAATAGAGAGAACACCTATGTCGTAGTGGTGGAAAAAAGAGATAAGTCCTACAAGGAGTTCTTAAAAAACACCACAGAAGTACTAAACAATGAAAATCTGAAGAACTTAATTAAAAGTTTACGAATCACTAGGGAGGGTAAGGTCTTCATTACTACTGACAAAAACCAAGAAGCGATTCGTAAGATCTAGAAGGAAGCTATCCGAGAGATTACGGAAAATAAGATTGTAGTTAGAATGAGGAGATACAGAATAATGGATGCGATCACCGAAAAAGATGAGGTTGAGAGAGTCTTACAAGTAGCAATTGATGAAAAGAAATTGACGTGATGAAGAGAAAAACTTAGAAGGTGACTATTAAATTGGAAAAGAGGTATGCAAAACGTAGTAAACCATCAGTAAATGGTACAGATGTTGGGCGTATGGACATATGATGAAAGATTGTAAAGGTAAAGATAGAACTAGTTTGTATTGCAAGTGTGGAAAAGGCTATTACGGTCAGAAGGAATGCAAAAGTAATGAAGCATCCTTCTAAATCTAAACAATTAAAAACTGGTTCTTAAAATCTTTCAGATCATCCAAAATAACTGAAAACTGCATCTGAAGTTGCACCAAGCACGTTTATAGTATTGAAAAATTGCTCTTGATAATTACAAGTTACTTGGTAGTGATTAGAACTTTGTCTAAATAGTTCAAATTCTGCTTGTAAGTATTCTAGGTTGCTTAAGGCAGTTTTGTGACTTTACAAGTTTGTCTAAAATTGGATGTATAAAAATTACTGTGAATAAAAATTACCCACTAAAAATTACTTCATTCTTAACTTTGTGCAACCAGTGCTTCCACCTAAATTTGTCTAAAATGTTTAAAAATGTTTTAAAACTTGTCTAAGCAATTAAGAACTAATTAATATACACAACATGTTAAAATTTTCAGAAAATTACATGCAGAATTGTATTAAATAGGTTCAAAGCTTTGCAGAACTCGTCAAAATTGTTGAACTTGAATTAAAACTAAATCCAAATGATTCATAACGCTTCAAATTATTCAAACTGATTGAAAAATTGTCTAAATGATTCAGAATTGGGTCATTCCAAGATACTTAAAATTAATGAAAATTACATTTGAAATTACGCCAAACAGATTTAATTCTTTGGAAAATTGATAAATACTATTGCGCACTATTAAAACTATGTCTAAATGCTTTAAAATTGATTCAAACTTATTCTAAATTTTTCAAGACGGCTGAATACTACATCAAAAATTGTCCAAAATAGAATTATTGAATTGGTTATGTTTGAACTTAAATCTAAATGATTCAAAAACTGCTTCTTAATTCTTTCATGTCATCCAAAATTGATGAAAATTGCATCTAAAATTGTACCAAGTAGGTTTATTGCATTTAAAAATTACTGATGTTGATTAATAGTTAGTTGGTAGTGTTTAGAACCTTGTCTAAATGGTTTAAATAGTATTTGTAAGCATTCCAGGTTGCTTAAAGCAGTTTTCTGATTTTACAAATTTGTCTAAACTGCAGAAAAGAAATGTTTTGAAACTAGTCTAAATGATTGAGAACTTATTCATATACCCAACATGTTCAAATTTTCTGAAAATTCCATTTAGAATTGTACTGAATATGTTTAAATTTTGCAAACTCGTCAAAATTATTGGACCATAACTCTTCAAATCATTCAAACTGATTCTAAATTGTATCTAAAAGTGTGCAAAATTGATTTATTATATTAAAAAATTGTCTAAATGGGTTACAATCCAATGAATTCGTAGTAACTCGGTTTTATCGTAACTCAAGAATTTATTTGAATTATTAATTTTAAAGAAAGCAATTGGTATGACTGTTATGAAATGGTTTTATATGTCTAAAAATCAGACAGATTGGTTGTTAACTAAAAATGGGCATTTTTAAGATTCCCAATTTAAGAATGTCAGCTTAGGTATCTCAACTTTGAGATGGTTGTACATTTCAGTTCTATTTAGGATGTCCAGTTCCGGTACTTTATCGCACACTTTTTGGAAGCATTTCAAGTCTTCTTCTGGAAGCGGTAAATCCTCCGGAAGCAGTTCAAGTCTTTTGGAAGTTGATACAACTTCCAAAAGAATCAAATATTCTTGAAACAGTATCGAGTCTCTTGGAAGCATTTTACATCTTCTAGAAGCAATATCAATTCTTCTGGAAATATTCAAAGTGTTGTAGAAGCAATATTAAGTCTTCCAAAGGCAATATTGAGTAGCATTTTAAATCTTCTAGAAACATTATGAAGTCTTCTGGAAGCATTTCAAATCTCCTTCTGGAAGTAATAAATCCTCTGAAAGCAGTATCAAGTCTTCTAAAGGCAGAATCGAGTCTTTTGGAAGCAATATTAAGTCTTACAGGGGCAGTATCTGGTCTTTAGGAAGTACTTTAAAATTTTTACAAGTAGTATCGACTTTAATAAGAGTAAAAGTTTTGACGTTAAATTTTAAAGTCATCTGGAAGCAGTGTCAAGTCTCCTAGAAATATTTCAGGTCTTCTAGAAGCAGTAGCAAGCTATAATTCAAACTACGCGTTCTCAATCATAAACAATTTTGTATGGTTTAGAATAGGAAATAATTTTTTTTCTGTTGAACGATGAAAATTTATTGTTATTTTTTGGTTTCAACTTAAAAAGTGAAACGTTTTAACCTCAATGATGTTAAGTTTGAAATTTCTTTAACGTGGTGGTTTCCTGATGATGGCTCTGTAGCCGAAATCAAAAAATAACAATAAATTTTCATCGTTGAAGTATAACAAAAACCTTTTATTTCCTATTCTAAACTTAACATCACGATGATAACAAAAAGAACAAATCTATCAATTTTATATTGGTGTTTGAACATCCATAAAAAATATATTACTATATCATCAAATTCTCTGCAAAAGTGCCCATATAATGTCTGAGTTATAATATTCCATCTATAATAATAACCAAGATAATTGCACTTGTTGGTTTTACAATATTTTCAATTTAAAAAAAGCGATAGCACTTTGAGGCTTTCGGCAGTGGACCTTATTAAAAAAAATAAATCATGACATGTAAGCTACTTTATTTCTAAACTTATAGTTTCCATAATAATTGGATAATTTAGTTACTTTTTCAACTTGTTAATGGAATTTAGTTGTTTTTATTGTTAATTAGAACAAAAGTTGTGGTTATTTTTTTGACTTTTCCTCATAAATGCGAAAATATCGACAAAAATATGAAAATGTGATGACATTTATTCATCAATTTGATAAAAGTATTGTACTTTGTAAAATTAATTACCATACAAATATCAATACATAAACGCTGTTGTCTCCATTTTCCATCAGTTGCTGATAATACTCTTAATGTTATTATTATTATTATTATAGCTTATTATTATACCTTATTTCTTATCATGGCTTTAACGTTTTCGATTTTCGTTCTTATTAGATAATTTCTTTGATCAATTTCTAGCACTCTAAGTTCGCTCTTTTTTCATATTTATCATGATATGGGGCGAATTAAATTATTTTAAACCAAACTCTGAATTTTTCAAAAATTCCAGAGGATTGTAATCCCTTTCTTTGTAAGTCTTACGCAATATTCTCACCTAATAAGTTATTATTTTTATTCTAGATTATTTATGTTTTGTGGCAAAATTTGTTAGCACACAAAAGACTATGTCAAGGTTTAAAAATTGTTCGGTTTTAAACGTAACGATATCGAAACACGACTCGGCGACATTATCGGAATGGCCATAAATAGTTTAAGTACCGTAAAATATGGGACTATTTAATAGAATTATGATTAGAGTTATGGTTGTGTGTAATGGATGGCGTTCGGTTGGGTAATATAAAAATCTCAGTCGGACTCGATAAGGAGAAAATCAAAAAAAATCATTACTTCACCTTTAAGCTTACGATTTACTATTTCGAGCATAGATTTGGATGTAAATTAATTTAATCCACTTTTAAAGTGCTATTTTGGGTAGTGCTTTAATTTGATTCAAATGTATACTTAAAATGCGTCTCTCAACAATTTCGAATTAATCAACACGTCAAAAATATCCCATACAAAAATAGAATCCTGTTCAAAACTGAGGACATGTCGTCGCAAAACTTATTTCGCACTTTGAGAGCGTCCCTTTGAACTCGACACGTTCAAAACCAACTTAAGACGTTGACAGTGATTAAACAAAGTAGCAGAAAAAGGTAAGCAAAGATGTTGACGAAAGTCGTCCAGGAAATATCTTCCCATTATAAAATTAACAATTCCAATTTTATAAATTTTTTGACAAATAAATTATTTCTAGAATGTAGGTCTTTGGGTTTCTAGTTTTAGTTCTTCAGTTAAAAACGAATAACAGACGAGATCTGTTTTGATGTTTCAAACGCCCACACGACGCCGAACTGCCCGGTTTACTTGTTGCTTACTCCTCACCAAATGTAACTTATCAATAGAAAAAGACGCCGATTTCCCTTACTTCTCCTATTGATGATACACAAAGATTCCGCCCTCGCGACAAGTAGAAAAGAAAGATGTAGGTGTTTCCTCGGTTAGATGGCATAAGTCAGATAAAAGCGATCTTACAACAAGATACACGACCGCGTTTAAACGATAATAAATTCTTTTTAGAAAAACATCTCCTTTTTATTACATTTGTTTTGTGTAAGCCACACGGCGCATTTCTTGTTTGAAATACAAGAAGGTTTTATGTCGTATTGATTTTGTTTTTATATGGTTATTTAATAAAAGTAGAAGATAACAAATCGAATAGATTTTAAAAATTATATCTTACCTTACAATGTCCTTCGACGCAAACTCCTCTTGTTCCTAATGGAGCGGATTTACCTGTGTTTGTAGTTGGTTTAAAGCACGCAGTTCCATCGATGACGGTTTTATTAAGGGTTGCATAAAATCCTCCACCAACAGCTAAACAATTCAACGCGCATTCGTCTCCTTCTATAATAAAATAAAATCAATAATAAAATCAATAGTTTTGAGGATATTTGAGACAATTAAATTAAATTTGTAATATCGAAACGTTCGAAGTGATTAATGTAAGATTAATCGATAAAGTCGATTTATAAAGCTTTAAAATGCCGTCAATCATTTATCTAGACTTCACAAATATAGCTCAACTGTATATACAAAATTTATTCGTTCATTTTAATTTGAAATTAACAATGTTCTCAACATGGGACATAATTCGAATGAAGCCAATTTGATAAATGAGGCAGTAAAATTTTGTTTTGCCATAATCGTCATTAATGTAGTTTTCGATTAAATAGTAGATTTATACATTTAATAGTAGATTATTTACATTTTAAAAAAATTAAGCTGTCGGCCAAACGTCGTTATAATTAATGGTGACAGGTCGGTATAATTTTATTAATATGAAGTCAGAAATTGTTGTTTGGTATCGCTTTTGGTTTTTCCGCGAAATTGATCAACTTTGTTTTTTAAATGGTATGAAAAGTTGTTAATGGCACGTCGTATTCCATTATTATATTAATTTTTTTTAACAATGTTACTCTTTCTCTCTCTCTCTTTCTCTCTTTTGCTTTCAGATACAGAAATATCCAGAAAAATAGGAAAATGTGCAATTGTTGGAGATTTTTCGAAGTCAAAGGTAATACCGTGCAATCGAAGCATGTTATCACTACTTAGTGACATGGAGTCACAATATTTTCTTTGTATCGGGTTGAGTTGGAGCAATGCAGACAGTACAGAGCGCGAGACGTAGTAACTCCAAGGAACTTTATGTAATTATCAGTCGCTCCATCATTTGATTATGTAGAACCAACCTCAGCCTTTTCTATATTTTCTTCTGTTTTTACTTCCAGCTCCTTGGTGTCACCACTTCTAAGGAAAAGTAATGGACCCAAGACAGAACCCTCAAGCACTCTACTTCTTCTCACTTCTCTCCAGATGGATTGTTTTCCTCTCCAAAAGAGTAATTGTTTTCTAATCTCCAGATATGATACCAAAAACTACAGTGCAGTGTTCTTTATTCTATTATTCGATCGAAGGCTTTACTTAGGTCACAAAAAGCTATTTGGGTGAACTGTTCATGATTGAAACCATGGATTATCGTTCCCAGTACACATCATTAACAAATAGCAGTTACAACAGATTTTTTTGATAACCATGTTCATAGCTTTTAAATAATTTATTATTGTTAAAGTAGTCTACCAATATTTCGTTTACCACTATTTCGAATATTTTTGATAAGGTAGGCAATATAGATATTTGTGTGTAATTACAACATACACTTTTCTCCTTTCCTATGTACTGGTGTTATAGTTTGTATCACAAGAAGTGATAGTAATTCATCGATTTCCGTAAGCATTTTGCGCATACGTTACATTATGCCCGTCCGTTGAAATTGTTTTTAGCGAATATGTCTGTTCCGTACACTTTTATGCGATAAATCACTATCACTTCTCTTGGTACAGTCTATATCACCAGTCAACTTTAGCTCCTTTGGAAAAATTCCTTCTGTAGACATTTGGTTATAACGAAACATAGGTGTTTGCTTATGATTTGTTCTAATTGTTTTATTAACGCTGATGACAATTCATATATGTACTTGGTACGTACTTTTGCTTTTAGGCCTTTTATTATGTTCTCAATCTGCCGTTTGTCCACTTTACCCAGAGATGCCATACTTGAAGTTTTCAAATCTATCAAGCTGATAGAATCTATGTCGATCTATATTCATTTCTGGGTTCTCCACTGGTGTTTTCCTAGACTTTCCCCTTTCTTGTTTGATTAATTTTCAAGCCGTTTCAATTTTATTATCGGATCAACTTATATACTGTCCATAAGCTTCAATTTTCGCTTGATTTAATTTCTTTGCGTATTCTGCTTTTAATATTTTGAACATTTCCTTCAAGTGGCTTTTCTTTGTTACTCTAATTACTGTGTACAAGTTGTCTAATTTGTTCCTTAATTGTTCTACGCTCAGTGTTGGCCATTTAAGTCCAGTTGTTTTTTAAGTTTTCACCTCTGGGAAAGCACTCTCAAAGCTTTTCATTATGGCTGAGTGGAATATTGTAAAACAGGTTTGGGCATCATTTGCTTTTAAATACATTGGAGCCCAATTTACGTTTTCCAATAAAGTTTTAAATATTTCAATGTTTCTCGGATTTATTTTTCTGCGTTTGATCAATATTTGATGATCTGTTTCAAGAACCAATTGGTAAGTTATTATCTGTGCCAAATGATCTAAAAGATGTAAGTTTATTGTTTCCTTGTCAATATGGTGTTATTCTCTGTTGAAACTAAAAATATTGGGGGCCTAGCTGTCTTAGCTGATTTAGGTCCATGGTATTCCTACATAATAAAGAACAGTCTTCTTTACTTTCAAATTTTATAAGAACAAATGCATCATCTTTAAGATTATCAAATTCGAGAGATACTTCATGAATATCATTTTCACCTTTCTTCGATTTCATCAAAAACATCGAAAGGTGAAGCAGAACTTGATCTTAGACTGATGTTTGTTTTAGTGCCACTACTGCAGGTTATTTCAGTCTTTTTCGTCTCATTTCTTTTTGTTTACTTGATTCTATACAATCTTCATTTAATGAACTCAACGTCCGCTTCATCTCTTTGCTTCTTTTCCTAGTTTTCAATTCAATTCTCTTCAAGAGTGTTCTTGTAAATTGGTTTCATTTCTGATGTCTTCAATGAAAGTGAGGTATGAAACTTTTAATGGGTGCCGAGCACTCATACCAATAAACATCAAATACGTGAATTCTCTGCAATTACAATTCTCTCATACGTAATTATTGATTATTTTGACTTGGATTGAAGTTGCCATTTCCAATTAATTTGAACGGAAAACTTGATACTACTTCTAGAAGACTTGATACAGTTTCCAAAATACTTGAAATGCTTCCAGCAGATTAGAATTATTTCCACTTAACAATACCTAACAATAATGAAATACTTCTAGAAGACTTGATACTGTTTTTAGAAAACTTGATACTCCTTCAAAAAGACTTGATACTCCTTCAAAAAGACTTGATACTACCTCTGGAAGACTTGATACTGCCTCTAGAAGACTTAATACTGCCTCTGGAAGACTTGATACTGCCTCTAGAAGACTTGATACTGCCTCTGGAAGACTTGATACTGCCTCTAGAAGACTTGATACAGTTTCCAAAATACTTGAAATGCTTCCAGCAGATTAGAATTATTTCCACCTAACAATACCTAACAATAATGAAATACTTCTAGAAGACTTGATACTGTTTTTAGAAAACTTGATACTCCTTCAAAAAGACTTGATACTCCTTCAAAAAGACTTGATACTACCTCTAGAAGACTTAATACTGCCTCTGGAAGACTTGATACTGCCTCTAGAAGACTTGATACTGCCTCTGGAAGACTTGATACTGCCTCTGGAAGACTTAATACTGCCTCTAGAAGACTTGATACAGTTTCCAAAATACTTGAAATGCTTCCAGCAGATTAGAATTATTTCCACCTAACAATACCTAACAATAATGAAATACTTCTAGAAGACTTGATACTGTTTTTAGAAAACTTGATACTCCTTCAAAAAGACTTGATACTCCCTCAAAAAGACATGATACTACCTCTGGAAGACTTGATACTGCCTCTAGAAGACTTAATACTGCCTCTGGAAGACTTGATACTGCCTCTAGAAGACTTGATACTGCCTCTGGAAGACTTGATACTGCCTCTAGAAGACTTAATACTACTTCCAAAATAGTTTAAATACATCCAGAAGACTTGATACAGCCGCTGGACGACTTGATACTGCTTCTAAAAGACCTGTATTTCTTTCAGAAGACTTACAATGCTTCCAAAGGACTTGAACTGTTTCTAGAAGATTTAATACTGCCCTTTAGATTGCCGGATACTGCTTCTAGAAAATTTGATATTGCATCTAGAATACTTGAAATGCTTCTTATAAGACTTGTGATGCTTACAGAAAATTTGCAATGCTTCCAGAACACTTAAAATACTTCTTGAAGATATCATATTGTTTCCAAATTCTTCTAGAAGACTTGAAATGTACAAAACACTTGATATTGATTACAGAAGACTTGTAATGCTTCCAGATGACTTAATACTCCTTCTAATAGACTTGAAATGGTTCTAGAAGACCTGATACTGCCATCTGAATGGCTTGGTACTGTATCTAGCAAACTTGCCTCTGAAAGACTTGCTACTGCTTCTAAAATACTTTAAATGCTTCCTGAAGACTTGATACCGACCTTGATAAACGAAACTTGATACTGTTTCTAAAAGACTTAATATTGCTTTAAAAAAGACCTATAGTGCAAAAGCACTACTTACACTACAAAGACGAAGTATTGCAAGTCTTTAAAAAAAGACTTACGATACTTCCAGAATACTTGATACCGGCCTTGGAAAACTTGATACTTGATATTGCTTCAAAAAGACCTGTAGTGCTTTTAAAAGACTTCCAATGCTTCCAGAAAACTTGAACTATTTCTAGAAGACCTGATACTGCCCTCTGGATGGCTTAATACTGCTTCTAGAATACTTGAAATGCTTCCAGAAGACTTGCGATACTTCCACACGACTTGCTATGCTACTAGAAGGCTTGAAATAGTTCTAAAAGACTTGATATTGTATCAATATGACTTGATACTGTTTCTAGAAGACTTGGTATTGATTCCAGAAGACATATGCTGCTTGTAAAACTATTTATTACGACTTGAACTGTTTCTAGAAGACCTGATACTGCCCTCTGGATGGCTTGACACAACTTCTAGAAGACTTGCCTCTGGAACACTTGATACTGCTTCCAGAAAACTTGTTACAGCCCCTGGAACACTTGATACTGCTTGTAAAACTACTGGTAGAAGACATTTTTATTGCAAACAGCAAAACACTATTAGTAAAATTTGAAATTGCTTCCAAAGTAGCTAATATATTGGCAAAATACAAACTCTTAACTTATCTTGAATATGAAGGCTTATTACTAGTTTAAAATAAAACACAACGACACAACTCCTCCTAATATTTTCCTTGTTATTAATACAACGTTTCGGGATTTCCTCCCATCTTCAGGTTTAAAATCATATCACCCTATTAAAACACACATATATCAATTATTTAGATGACACTAAAACAATTGAACGTCTATTTCAATTTTAAAAACACATGCGACATGACAAAGTTAAAATATTTTATTTTTTCTTTTTTATTTTATAGGAATGTTTTTCGTCTTGAATTAAATATTTATTTAATAATTTTTTGCACTTTTATTAACAAGACGATAGTATTTCACACAATGTTTCTACCGGTTTCGGTTACGTTTAAACCATCTTCAGGAAATACATTTTTAAAAAATTTGTTGATCTTATTGACATTTTATTTTGTGATTTATGTCATGTTGTGTCAATGTGAAAAATTAAAATAGGATTAAAATAAAATAAAATTAAAATTGAATATTTCCCAAACCAAAAGTTCAAATATCTATTGTAAATTTGATACTGTTTCTAGAAGACTTGGTATTGATTCCAGAAGACATATACTGCTTGTAAAACTATTTATTACGACTTGAACTGTTTCTAGAAGACCTGATACTGCCCTCTGGATGGCTTGACACAACTTCTAGAAGACTTGCCTCTGGAACACTTGATACTGCTTCCAGAAAACTTGTTACAGCCCCTGGAACACTTGATACTGCTTGTAAAACTACTGGTGGAAGACATTTTTATTGCAAACAGCAAAACACTATTAGTAAAATTTGAAATTGCTTCCAAAGTAGCTAATATATTGGCAAAATACAAACTCTTAACTTATCTTGAATATGAAGGCTTATTACTAGTTTAAAATAAAACACAACGACACAACTCCTCCTAATATTTTCCTTGTTATTAATACAACGTTTCGGAATTTCCTCCCATCTTCAGGTTTAAAATCATATCACCCTATTAAAACACACATATATCAATTATTTAGATGACACTAAAACAATTGAACGTCTATTTCAATTTTAAAAACACATGCGACATGACAAATTAAAATATTTTATTTTTTCTTTTTTATTTTATAGGAATGTTTTTCGTCTTGAATTAAATATTTATTTAATAATTTTTTGCACTTTTATTAACAAGACGATAGTATTTCACACAATGTTTCTACCGGTTTCGGTTACGTTTAAACCATCTTCAGGAAATACATTTTTAAAAAATTTGTTGATCTTATTGACATTTTATTTTATGATTTATGTCATGTTGTGTCAATGTGAAAAATTAAAATAGGATTAAAATAAAATAAAATTAAAATTGAATATTTCCCAAACCAAAAGTTCAAATATCTATTGTAAATTTGGGAAGGGAAATATGGGAAAATGTTATTGCGGTTTGAGTTCATTGTATATGTTAGGGTTTTTTAATTTTATTTTTAGGTGGAGTAAAAGGATTTCTCAAATACATATATAAAGGTTTTACTGTGTAGTTAATTTGGTCATTCAAACATAAAATTTGTGGATGATTATGTTTAAATTTTCTAATTTCATAAAGTTCAAGTATTTCCAAAAGGTTACTTTTATTTTTCTTATGAAGTAATGTTGTGTTTTTTGTTTCATTAAATTGGTGTTCTTTGTTAAATATTATGTCTTCCAAAGTTAGATCTCTGTTGTGTTCTATGTTCTTTTATACGAGTTTTTAGACATCTCCCTGTTTCACCAATGTAAATGGCTTTACATGTATCACATTCTAATTTGTAAACTCCATTATCGTTCATTTTATTGATTTTATCTTTGTTGTTAATTAAAATTTTATCTAGTGTGTTGTTGCTTTTGGATGTTATAACTATATTGTATTTCTTAAAAATTTTTTTGATTTTATTATGTATGTTACCTTGATATTCTATTGTTCTATAAATATTGTTTGTGTTATTTGTTATATTTGTAAGAGTGGTAAGTTTTATGTGATTCTGTTTGTTTCTGTATTTGTCAATCATTTTGTTGATGATTTGTGGTTTATATCCGTTATTTTGGCCAATTTGTTTGATAATGGATATTTCTGTTCTAAGTTCTTTTTCACTAAGTTTTGTGTTGAAGGCACGGTGTATATATGCGTTGAAAGTTGCCATTTTATGAGTATAATCATGAAAAGAATCATTTGGGATGATAGTATCCGTTTGCGTTGGTTTTCTATAGATACTGTATTGAAGTCCGTTGTCTGTTTTTAAAATTGTTAAGTCTAAAAAATTTATGCGGTTGTTATGTTCTATTTCGATTGCAAATTTGATGTCTTTATGTAAATTATTAATGTAGTTGTGTAAGTTGGTTATTGTTTCTTGTCTGTCATTGTCGATAAAAACGATGATATCATCTACATAAAAATTATATTTGAATCCAAAGAAACACTACAAAAATTTAACAAAAACATTTATTCTATTTTACCAATGAATCCCAAAACACCAAGATTGTACGGTTTGCCGAAATTACATAAACAAAACATACCGATTCGCCCTATCATTTCCTCATTCGATTCTTCCACTTACAAAACAGCAAAATTTTTGGTCAACATATTTAAAGATATAACAGGATTTTAAACTAGACAAGGAAACTAGACACACCATAAAGAAACAGATACGATTTAATTAATAAACTTACAAAAATTAATTTTCCTGACAAATACATAATGATCTCATTTGACATCACTAACCTTTACACTAACATTCCAACTGATGAAACCCTTCAAATTTTAAACAACATTCTTAAAGATGGAATTAATAATGAAACCGACAGAAAAAATATATTTAACCTTTTTAAAATTTGCATACAGCAAAACTTTTGTAAATTTAAAAACACTTACTACACCTACAATAAGGGCCTTCCAATGGGATCATCACTAAGTGGATTACTAGCTGATATATTCTTAGACAAACTTGAAAAAGAACTTATAATAAACAATAACAACCCATATAGACACAACATCATCACATGGTTAAGATATGTAGATGATATTATCGTTTTTATCGACAATGACAGACAAGAAACAATAACCAACTTACACAACTACATTAATAATTTACATAAAGACATCAAATTTACAATCGAAATAGAACATAACAACCGCATAAATTTTTTAGACTTAACAATTTTAAAAACAGACAACGGACTTCAATACAGTATCTATAGAAAACCAACGCAAACGGATACTATCATCCCAAATGATTCTTTTCATGATTATACTCATAAAATGGCAACTTTCAACGCATATATACACCGTGCCTTCAACACAAAACTTAGTGAAAAAGAACTTAGAACAGAAATATCCATTATCAAACAAATTAGCCAAAATAACGGATATAAACCACAAATCATCAACAAAATGATTGACAAATACAGAAACAAACAGAATCACATAAAACTTACCACTCTTACAAATATAACAAATAACACAAACAATATTTATAGAACAATAGAATATCAAGGTAACATGCATAATAAAATCAAAAAAATTTTTAAGAAACACAATATAGTTATAACATCCAAAAGCAACAACACACTAAAATAAAATAAAATAAAATGAACGATAATGGAGTTTACAAATTAGAATGTGATACATGTAAAGCCATTTACATTGGTGAAACAGGGAGATGTTTAAAAACTCGTATAAAAGAACATAGAACACAACAGAGATCTAACTTTGGAAGACATATAATATTTAACAAAGAACACCAACTTAATGAAACAAAAAACACAACATTACTTCATAAGAAAAATAAAAGTAACCTTTTGGAAATACTTGAACTTTATGAAATTAGAAAATTTAAACATAATCAACCACAAATTTTATGTTTAAGTGACCAAATTAACTACACAGAAAAACCTTTATATATGTATTTGAAAAATCCTTTTACTCCACCTAAAAATAAAATTAAAAAACCCTAACATATACAATGAACTCAAACCGCAATAACATTTTCCCATATTTCCCTTCCCAAATTTACAATAGATATTTGAACTTTTGGTTTGGGAAATATTCAATTTTAATTTTATTTTATTTTAATCCTATTTTAATTTTTCACATTGACACAATATGATATAAATCACAAAATAAAATATCAATAAGATCAACAAATTTTTTTAAAATGTATTTCCTGAAGATGGTTTAAACGTAACCGAAACTGGTAGAAACATTGTGTGAAATACTATTGTCTTGTTAATAAAAGTGCAAAAAATTATTAAATAAATATAAAATATTTTAAATATAATATTCTGAAAATACTTTATATTTTGTTTTATCAAGTTTTTATGGTTTGCATTTTTTTACACGGATTTGAAGAATTTATAATTGTATAAGTTGATAACAGAACATTCGGTATTTAAAACGTATGTCAAAAAACTTTTAGAACAAAAGAACAAAATTTCGGAAAAATACGAAAATATGAAAATTTTACGAGTTATCAGTTGTAACACCGGATACTCGGCGCATGTAATAAAAAAACTTACAACAACGGTTATAGAAAAGTTTGTTCTCAACATTATTGCTTTCTTTCACATTTGCTCTCAGATATAAAGATATCGAAAACATGTAAATTTGATGAATTCGTGCTTGTATAAGTTAATAATGAAACAGTGGGAACGTGTTACAAAAAACAACTTTTCGAATTTAATAAAATACGAAAATACAGAAATTTTATGAATTTTGTTATTTTACATGTTGATAAAGGAAAATATATATTAAAATAAAATATGTAGAACAAAATAGCAAATTTTATAGCAATAATGTTGTCTTTCACTTTTACTCTTATTGTTAGACGTATAGAGGTTAATTTAATAAATTTCGTCGTGTTTTATACCTGCGAAACAATTTAGAAAAACTCGCCATCCCAAAATAAAGGATTTTAATTGCTACGCTACATTTTAGGGATATTTTCACAGGGTAACATTCCCGGGTATCTTTATATTACATTTCCGCACATTCTTCCGGTATTCAAGGGATTAAAATATTCAGGTTCGTGAATGAAATTTTAATTATAAAGGGTTTAAGTGCTATCATTAAATTTAATTTTTTATTATAAACATAAAATTTATCATTTAAAAACTGGGGTATGGTCGTTAAAAAAACATGTTCTTTAAAGTCCTTGCTTTAAAATTAATTAAAATAATCTGAGCGAGCTATTCACTTTAACAATAAGGGTTGGACTTCATTACTTTTTCATTGTACCGTGTTCTCATTATACCGTAAATATTATTACCACAAATCAAAACAAATCATTGTTGTTTTGTAATTCAAACGTTTACACAATACAAGGTAAGAATAAAATTATGGATCGTTATATTCAATAAAGAAGAAACCTGAGACGAAAGAGTTAATTATAATTTCTATGATTGCAACGATGATGAAAAAGCTTTTAATACTTTTAAAAGAATGGCAAGTGTGCGAGAATTATTAATAAATATGTAATCGTATTTTACTTCTAATCAGAAAATCCAAAGAAAAAGATCCCTTGCTTTACAATAAGGGGTTACTGATGTTAATTATAGTTAAGAAATTGCATCAGCCTTCTTAAGTCAACTGATATTTGTCTTAAATTACAATCGTTATTTATTTACGTTCGCGAAATCTTGAAATGTTAGAAATCACAGCTGTGACATTCTAATTTGGTATGCTTCATCAAATGTTTCGCGATGCACGTTAGTAATATGATAGTTTTAAGATTGTATCAAAATTGTGAACTTTTCTTTTAGATAA
Organism: Onthophagus sagittarius; assembly: GCA_036711965.1. Taxonomy (NCBI): domain Eukaryota; kingdom Metazoa; phylum Arthropoda; class Insecta; order Coleoptera; family Scarabaeidae; genus Onthophagus; species Onthophagus sagittarius. Next base: position 51,684,139 of record JASERS010000002.1, read on the forward strand.
TTAAATCATATTACCTATTACCATTCAACAAATGTTATCACGCCCTAATTAAACCATATCTGTTTCATTTACAGTACTTTATTATAATGCAGATAAAGTACTGCAGATTTTTAACACATATTCGAGATATTCACCTTTTTAGGAGCGTGTTACTTTATTAAGATTTTGTTACAAAAAAGGCATACTAACAGCAAAAGAGATAAAAATCATTCAATGTTAAAAAAAAGAAAAAAATAATTCAACATTTAAATGGTTAGGATATGTGTCTCTACTAACATTAATAATCGACAATAACAAGAAATAGATTCTTGTATTATTTTAACGTTAATCCAGGTCATTGAAGAAATCTCAGTGCCACCATAACGACAGACATTAAGAGATCAATATTTTTGGTGGAATTGACGTTGTTTCGGCTTAAACCAATATATCAAAGAAACTTAAAGGATGTTAGATATAAATAGAAATCGAATATAAATTCTAATCTTTTAACTTTCTCATATATGCAACCCAAATAACGCATTAGAAGTTTTATTGGATGTTTTTGAAAATCAAAAAAATATTTTATACAAATCATTTTTAATCTCTTACCTTTTATATACGGTTCCCAGATGTAGGGGATTCCCTTAAAGGGTCTATGATTGAAGTTAGCGCATTGTTCTGCTCGAAAATCTCTACGAAATGGACATTCCTATAAAATTTATAACGAGTATTAATAAATTAAATTAAAAAATTCTTTTTTAATTATCATAAATTTAGAACTTTTAAGTTACGATCATCCATAAATTATTATTCGTTGGTTGCTCAAGAATTAACGAGCGCGCCCACCGTTCGTAAAACAACGAAGCCCAACAATTAATTAATAGCTTAATCGGTGAATTAATCGCGAGGAGAGACCGTCATAGTGTTAAACGGGGGCTATTAGAAAGTTAAGATGATGGAACCAGATTAAACACAGGTAGCAAACGACTTGTGGAGGCTCAGCTCTGGCTTCTTTAACAGATCGACGAGATAAAATGTTGACCGAGAGAGCGACATCTCTACGATGGCCGATTGGAACCATCGTTTTCTTTCTTATATTATTAAAGCTTTACCTCGCGGAACGAAAAGAACGAGAAGAAAACCGTGAGATATGGCACCGTTAACGTATTTTACGAGTTTGTATTTCAAATAGGCGGTGAAGTTAAGAAGTAAATCAAGTTAACGAGATGAAATAATTTAATGGATATTTTATACTTATAAATTTACCCTTTTTTATAGTTTATTTTTGTACTCACGTGATTATTGCATAAATGAATTCTTTTGTAAAGACCAACACAATGATTTAATTTCTTCACTTTTTCGTGACGTCGTTTTCTATGTTTATAGGCGAATCTGAAATAAAAACAAACAGAAAATGATGTAATTATAGACCGAATTCTCTTTTATCACAATAGATTTGTTCTCGTATGTCTGATTTTGTAAGGGCCGGTTTATCAATATCTAGTTAAGACGATTTATCTATCAGTTAAAATTCTAGCTGATAGTTAAACCGACATTGGTAAAAAGTGGTTAAGTAGCAAAAATCTAATTTTACAAGGGCAACAAAAAACCTGGCTGAATATGTTACACTTGACTTAAACCGTTGAAACATATATAAAGGGGAGATACTTCCCCAACCAACATAAACCAATAACAATTTATGGTGTTATTAGACTGTTTTAGAATTAGATATCCCGTTTTTAGATCTTTTCATTTGTTTACACTCCTCACTGGCAGAGAATCTGATAAAAATACCTAACATTCTTAACAAAATTTATATAGACGTTTAAAAAGGTAAAAATATGGAAAATAACAAAAACTCATTTCAAAATAGACAACATATTAGTTTTATTCATTCGTCTTCTTTTTCGCTGTCTGCATGTTCTCTTGTGTTTGTGAGCCAATCCGTAATTGCAGAGTTGAACTGTATATACTCCTCTAGTATATAACGTATACATTTTTTAATGTCTGCGATTTTTTTGTCATTAATCGGTATTTCATCTGCATCAATCCAAATCAACCTAATCCAACCTAAGGTAACACAGTTTGGTTTCCTGACAGTAAAAGTACGCAGAAGTAATCGCTGAATTACTGAGATTGTTTATTACTTTATTTGGATCAGTAATAATAATGTGTACACATGGGAGATAACTTGAAAGTTACTTCGTCTTCTTTTTTTGACGTGCCTTCCATAACTATCATCTGAAATGCAGGATCTCTTGTAAAATGCAGGCCACCACTTCTTAAACTCCTTTATGTGTCACTTTAATTATGTTAAATCTTCCTGATCTGCTTGAATTTTTCATTAACATGTCATATTAATTAGGCATATGGATCCGATCAATTTTTTAAATCAACACAATCAGTTTGAACTTGGACCTCCGTTTTTACACGTTATGTGGAATTAAGTGTACGGATTATTTTTCACCCAAAAACTTTTTACATCTGCCGATTCAGTACCTCGACCTAAATATAACATTTAGATACCTACCAGTTTAAAATACTGATAAAAAATTGTATGACAAAAAATCAAAATATAACTTAAAATAAACCTTATAATTGTTGTGATACCTAGTTCAAGTATATCTTATATTTATAACAGTAAAGACTTGTTAATAGTTTTAGCAAACAAATATAAAAATGTTATAGAAAACAATTGAACCGACGCAATAACATGGAAACAAAAAGACGAATGTTGTAAACTTTGAGAAGTTGGACGTCCAATTCCTCAAAGTGATAAGTATTTCTTTTTTAATACAGACACTCCACCTATAACAAGGTAACAACATGATTTTGATATAACACAATTTTAAAATATCATCATATTGATCAACTGATCCTTCTTCTGAAAATGTACGTAGTAAAAAATTGTTATTTTTTGAATTTTTGTTTTCATATATCGCTTTACGTCGACCTAAACTTAAGGGCAAACAGAGCTCCTTTGGGTGTATTTTTTTGCAATGAAATGCATGATGTCCCTATCATACGTATACCCAATGTCCTTTCTGAGGTGCGGACTTTTTCTTTGGCATTGAATTTTGTATGAAAAGGAGCGCACTCATAGGGATGGTTTAAACCTACAGGGATGGGTTGGACCCATCCCTGTGGCGCTGAATACAAGGTTTATCTTCGTGCATCTGAAGATATTTTTCTAACTAAGGCGTCTACAAAGAATAATTTTTGAAATAGAGCTCTTTCCGGACTGATTTGACAATCCTGTTTATTTGAATTGAAGTACAACAAGAACTAACTCTACACCAAGAAGTGGAAAGGTTCGGGTTTAGCCGTGCATACTTCTAGGTATAGTGTTAGTTTTAGTTTTATATCATTAAATCTAACAGTAGATATAGAACTAGAAACATTCGGGTTTAAGCGTACATCTCTCAAGACGGCTAAACCCAAATGATCTAAGTCTAGTGTTATTTCTAGTATTATTTCAATTCAAATACAGAGTTGGGTTAGGCTTAATCGTGTATTTGAAGACATTTTTCTGACGAGGGCCTCTACAATGAATAATTTCTGCTTTTCGTTTTGATTTAGCAACCTGTATATTTGAATTGAAGTAAAACTAGAACGAGAAAAATATTCTCAGGAAACGCGACCAATTTTTCAGGGATTTCTATAAAACAGCCTCCCTTTTTTTATACCAAGCTTTTTCTATACCACGGTTTGGTCATCAGTCCCTTTTTTTAATAGAAATGTTATACGTGAACCCAACCAAAGCATAATTTTGACGTGGTACACTAAACCCACTTATATTAACTATCATTGTTACATTAACAGAGTAAAGCTGATCTCTTATGAACGGTTTCTTAAAGAAAATCTAAAAATGTTTCATATCTTTTTAAACAATGGTTATCCTCATGGTCTCTTGCTTCGTATATTCAATCATAACAATAATTTTCTTTCATCTACTGCTAATGTCAATAAGACAGACAAACCGAACTTTCGTACCTAACTTGACACCTCAGTTGATATCTCTTCTGAATACTGACTATAAAGTTTACAAAATTTAATGGTAGATCACTATCTAGCTAGTTCTCTAAAACTAAGGATCCTGGTCCCCTTCTAGCTCAGTCTCACGTAATTTATAGAATACCTTGAAATAATTGCAATGGTGCATATATAGGTGCCATTATACAGTATCGTTCGAATGGAATTAACCAACATAAAAGGGATTACGTAGCTCAAAATGAGAAAAAAAGTGCGTTACTCTCAAAACGGTTAAAGCCGAATGATTGTAGATCTAGGTCCGGTATAAACGGTTAGTCGAATGGAATTAACCAACATAAAAGGGATTACGTAGCTCAAAATGAGAAAAAAAAGTGCGTTACTCTCAAAACGGCTAAAGCCGAATGATTGTAGTTCTAGGTCCGGTATAAACGGTTGGGTTGGGCTTAACCGTGCATCTGAAGATATTTTTTTGACGAAGACCTGCACAATGAATAATATCTAAATAATAAAATAATATCTTCTGAAATTGAATACTTGAATAGAAAGTTTTGAGTTTAGCTTTGCGTCTTTAGACGTGTTAGTTCTAGTTTTATATCATTAAATCTAGCTGTAGATCTAGAGCTTGAAACATTTGTGTTTAGCCGTACATTTCTACGACAGCTAAACCCAAATGTTTCCAGTTCTAGGTGTAGTGTTAGTTCTAGTTTCACTTCAATTCAAATATACAGGGTTGGGTTGGGTTGAGTTTCGTCATACATCTGAAGGCATTTTGTTAAACGAAGGTCTCTACAATGAAATAAAGTACTTTACAAACTGATTTATCAACCCTGTGTATTTGAATTGAAGTAAAACTAGAACTATTACTAAACCCAGAACTGGATTTTTTTCTATTTTGTACGTAAAGGGGTGCACTATTATCAGATTCAAAAGATTTTTTGAAGGCGAATAACAAAGAAACCATTCCATAGAAAAAAGGTCCAAAATTGGGACTAGCTTTATTTCATTTTTTGTCACACACTCGTGAAGTAATTATTGCAGGTATAATAAAAAAATTTACCCGATTTCGGTCGATCTGAGAAGGAGCTCGACATTACGATTTTTTCTCAAGAACTGTGTGGCAACAAAATTTCAAGTTTGAACTGGTGGTAACCTAATGTGTACTCTTATGAATGTGATGTATTCTTAGTAAAGGGCGTATTTTATTTTATTAATATTTTATATAGTTGTGCGGAAATCGCAGTTTAATAGGTGGCCATTATTTCAAAAACGATCAGGCGGATTTCAACGCAGTTATAACCACAAGAGCAAGTCATGTCAAATAATTTCGCTTATCGGATACCGGTATTAGATTTTCAAAATTATGTTTCCCTAATTTTTTATGAACGATTCGTCACAATATGTGTTTCTCTTTAATTTATAATTTCATTAAATCCCAATTTATTCTATGGAGTAGCTTTTTTGTTATTCGCCTTCAAACTGAGGAGTAAAACCTTTGGATCCGATAATAGTTTCGTTCATCCAACCCTGCCTTGGGCGCCAAATATCTTAGGACGACACCGTTAACGTAATAAAATAATGTAAATAATGTATATGGTCGTCGTTTATAAGTTAAGAGTTGAACAATATCCTTATCTTCATTATTGTTTAATAAATATTCATGTAAGAATTTCCTTAAAAAAGAGATTTTCGTAAGCAATACACAATACAAAAAGCACACGACAATGATAACCTCCAAAACATGATTAGCTATTTATATCAAGTTCATAAAAATGAAAATCATTTTTAAGAAATTGTAGAAAATCGAAAAGTAAAGATAATTTTAAAAAGAAATGAACTTTTATAACCAGGTGGAAAATTTACAAGATTATGACTAGATCTGTAAATTATATGCACAAAATAGCAGAGATATATACGCAGAAAATATGTAGAAAACCGTCAAGATATAATAAATTTTCTTTATTCATGTATAATTTTGTCTTAAAGGTTGTCTTAAAGGGGCAAACTTCAAAGGCTGATTCTTTTTTGAATATTAATTTTTAATATATGAAGCATAAACACCAGGAAAATTAATCTGGTTGTTTAAGTTTACCTCATAATAGAGCATCTTTCTAGCTTGTACTTTTAATAAGATTTTTAAAGTTACTAAACATAACCATCCCTATTCAATGTTTGTCTCGATTTTTTCTATGAAGACATACATAGATATTTTTAATAAAAATTCATTCCAACTTTCGATTAACTACGCACGCTACAGTTTAATAGTTAGTACTTCCTTAATTAATTTTTTCGCAGAAATTATTAAATTTTCGAAAAACATTAAAGAGACAAAAAGGTTTTAGAATATATTCATTTATTTAAATAAAATTATTCAGCAAAAATGTAACGTTAAAATGACGTATAGTCGTTTAGAAGAGCAGGTTTAACATACAATATGAATATCTTTAGCCCTATTATGAGCTAAAGATATTCCCCATATATCTTAATGTTATTTTCTTAACGTTTATGGTTCTTGAGGAAAAAAATAAAACCAAAATTGTCCGCAATTTTTTGAGGTCTATAGCTCTTTATGGGACTCGAGGTCGCCTATGGTTCATATATTAAAGAATACCTAAAATTTACTAAAGTATCATCTCTTAAAGTTTGTTGCAGTCATTTAAATACATCCTGTATAACACTATGTAACACCTTGAGTTTGATAGATTGGTAATACACAAAAATTGTTAACAAAATTATGTATTACTATCAATAAAGGGAATTTATGTAAGTTCCATTTGTAAGTTGTATTGCAGAAAATAGTGACGATTAAATATTTTCTAATTTTTTCATCAAAACGGATGTCGTCCATTCGTATAGATTTGTTTATATGAAGAAAAACTTTTTGCTACATCAATCGATGTAACTGGGCCGAATTTTAATTTAGAAATTAAAGAGGTACCTAATTGTACCCCTTCCTTAATCTTTTCTTGGAGTATGTTTGAAATGGTTTGAAGAAAATGAAAGCCTTCGCTTTTTCTTAAAACATTTTCTAATTTTATCTAAATATTTTGTGCAGTTGAACCTTCGATGCTGTTGATTCTTCCTTTAAATATATCAATCATTTATATGGATTCGGTTAGTTTATTCAATAGTTCCGCAGATAAATGATTTAATAGAAGCAAAATTTTCAGATATTGTTGGATTGCTGCTTAGCATTTTTTTTTTACAGTTTCGAATCACCGGAAGAAAAGCAGGCAACATTTATAAGTTTATACCAGTTTGTTTGACGAAATATTAAAAGAAAACGTAAATATGCTCAAATATGCAATGCAATAATTAATATGTATGATGTTTCTCTTTATAGCACAAAGGATATAAAAAATAATTAAGAAAATGTCCCGTATACGTACACAAAAAACAAAGTTATTCTAAATAAAATTATTCTCCGACTTACAGAAATATCTTGTATATTTAAAATTGTGCTAAAACAAAACAATCAGCTAAAAGAGATTTTTGTTTTTTTTAACTCGCGTTAAATCAAATTCGTGTAAAAAGGGAACTAGGTGTACTATTGTTCTATTTCATAACAACCAAAGATTCGAAACAATCGGAAATAATCTATTATTAAATTTTTTTTAGAGTTCAAAGTTAAATCAAAAGACAATGTAACAAGCGCTGGATGATCTCGGTTTAGAAAGAAGATGATACATTCCAAGAAGAACCGAAGAGATGACATTGCTTCGGCCGGTTTCAAATACACGGTACCAAAGAGAATCGACTGTCCACGAACTAAGCAAACGGCCTGTGTAGGGTGTATTTGACGTCGCGTTGATTTAGTGCCGCATTGTTCCGGAGCACTGAAGTGGTCAGGGCGTGAGATAGCGTCATTTCCGGCTTTGAAAATTCCGCGTGACACCGCGTGCACGAGCTCTCCTTACCTTTCGAAGGACCTCTAACGGCCTTAAATATTACAAATACCTCCCAGAACAAATTACCACAAAAAAGTAAAGAATTCCAAATACACGTCAATAAATTCCGCGCCATCAATCGATTAAGTATGGCAACAGCTGCAGTTTAATTGCAATATCTAAACTATCTAATGAATCTAATCTAATTTAATAGAAATTTACCGAGATATCCACAGAATTCGCTCTATCCAAGAGACATCTAAGGGGGTTTTAATAGGATCCTTAATTAATTTTAACGCTTGGTTAAAGACTTGAGCTAACGTTCCGGCGGCGCCGTCCGATCAATTTTCCAAGCGATAGCAAAAATAATAGGACAATCGGAGGTTAAAATAAATAGGAGATAAAGTCGTGAAGGTAAACCAGGAAATGGCTGGCCTCAGCACATCTCACGTCAGGTTGGGTCGTACGCCAAAGGCACACCCCACCAGATTAATTTGAAAGTTAACACGGAGGATAATTCAGATCCCTTATCGTTCTACCGGGGCCAACCATTAAGGTCTCTCATAAATTGGTTTTCAATGAGGAGCGATGAATCCTGGATAAAAAATAATAAAAACCGAGACAAGAAGGGTTAATATCTCGATGTCGAAAAATTACCCGCGGTCTGTATCACGTGCATTAATCAACGAAAGAGCTTTCTTTTGAAGAACTCTAATGAGACGGAACTAAATCTCGACTTGTCAGAGAAAGAATCATTGAGGATACATGGAGAGTGAATTATTACTATTATTATTTCTTTTTTTAAACATTCTTTTCTTTTTATTATAATTTTATTTTTATTATATTTTTATTATAAACTTTACGTATATTTTGTATTATAGTAAAACGTCGATATCTTTCATAAATAAGATATTTGTATCAATATAGTACAAATAAACTGTTTTAATATGATCAAAAGAAATTTTTGTATGTACCATAACAAAAAAACTGCGAAATATCATACTTGGATAAGAATGTTGCAAACTAAGGATAAGAATTGCAACACAAAAAGCATGCCTTAAATTGGGGTGGTGAATATCAGTCCTTAAGTTTATTTTATTGGCTAAATAACAAAATACAAACCTAATTTACAAATTATAGTAAGGTGTAGGTAATCTCTGACTCATGTGGTTGCAATATCAGACCAAAGTCTTGCTTATTATTTTAAAACCTTGATTAATTTAGTTTTAGTCGTCCAAAATGAAACAATAGGTGTCAAAAATAAACTTTTGTGAGAACAGCTAACAAAAATAAAAAAGCCGTTTTGTCAATTTCCAATTGTTATTTTCATTTTTCTATACTGGCCGATGTTGAAGGTTAATTTCTAGTTTCGGATTTCTAAATAAATAACAAAAAATAACACTGAAGAAGTGAATTTGTGAATATTATTATGATGTTGGCCGTTTTTTACCATTGATTATGCAAGTGAAGAACGATCTTGAGATTGAACGAAGACAGAAGCTAAATAAAGCATCTCCACAAAGCTCGAAATCAAGTAGCGGATTATCAAAACTGATGACTCAAACGGTCCATGGCTTTAACCACATTGAGTGGTGATAACAGGGTTTTTCTGATCTGAGTTTCAGGTCACTCAGTACGACAATGACGACGGTCTGGAGGACTTAATAAAACTATTTAATCTATTATAAATAACGATTCTTTACTGATCACACAACCTTTCCACCCGATCACTACTTCAGCATTTTTAAGGCTAAGTACGCTCTCAGTAACATCGACACGTATGAAGATTTACTGCAATGTGTTGTACACTGCAATAAAATAATAAAATAATTGTTACTAGGTGGTTAAAATAATGCTGTATCATAATGATATCCAGTTATTTCAACTACTTTTGAAGCCTACAATCGTATATGCCAAAAATTCTGCAGCTAACTGATTCATCTTAAGAGCGTCAGTGGTATATCTAACCCAAGCTTCGCAGTTTCATGGGCGCTAGTTTTTAAATAGTAGTGCGGGTGCTGGGTGCTGAAATCACTGAATTTGGAAAATATTTAAACAAAAAATAACAGTTCTCAAAACAGAGTGAAGAAACGCCCATGTATTTGGCACCTTTGGGTTGTTTGCAATGGATATGCTTTCTACCATCACTGTTCATAGTTTCACAAGCAGTATCCAGTCTTTAAATGGTATTTTTAGAACTTAAGATATTTTGTATGCTAATAGTATTGGGTATCTTGGCAACAAAATCAAATCTATTTAACTGTTTCTTGCCTTTTACAATAAAAATGTTTTCTGTCAGCAGTATTCTCTATAGTCTTCTAGTCTTCTATAGTCTTTAATTAACAGTTTGCGGACAACTTACGTCAAGATTTTGTATTTTGTCCAATAAACAGCATTTTCTGCCAGCAGTTTTACAAACAGTATTAAGTCTTCTAGAATAAGTGTCAAGTCTTTTGGAGTCATTTCAAATCTTTTAGAAGCAGTATTAAGTGCTTTGGAAGCCATACCAAATCTCCTAGAAGCAGTATCACGTGTTTTGGAAGCATTTCAAATCTTCCAGAGGTAATATCAAGTCTTCTAGAAGCAGCATCAAGTCTTTTACAGCATCGTTTTCTAGAAATATTTCAAGCCTTCTGGAAGCAATATTCAAGATTTTAGAAGCAGTATCAAGTCTTCTAGGGACAGTATCAAATCTGTATTCATTATTAATTATCGGGGGAGGTTAGCGATACGAACAGACACGTCAAGAGATAAGAGAGAAGACTGTCCATTGGAGAAGAAAGATACAATCAGGAAGTATGCTTGTGAAGGAGGGAGTGAGGAAAGAAAGAAGCTGGAAGGAAGCAGGAGTGAAAAGGTACTGGACGGATGTTGTGGAGAGGTGATATCGGCTGTGAACAGAAAATTAGGAAAGGCCATAATAAATGTTGAGAGGATGTTGACAGATAAAAAAGAAAGGCAGTGAAGACAGATTCTGGAAGAGAGGATAAAATGTGACAGATTTGTCCCCACTTAAGTCTTGCCATTGGGTTGGGTTGGATTGTGCTTAGTTGGATTGGGTTCAGTTGGGCTGTATTAATAATTATTTTTAATTTAGAAACATCAATTTTGAATTACATAAATTTACAGCTCAACACAACTGTGTGAGTAAAATTGAACGTTAGAAGAACGTTCAATTTTCAGTCAAAGTGGACATTTGCTTATTATTATTTTTGTTTATAATTAGTGTGGACTAAACTCACAACGTCGGGTGCAGGTATCACGTCGGATGCAGGGATCACATTGGGGTCACAATAAAAGATAATTTGTTTTTTGGTTAATAGTTATAGGCTAGTTCTAGTAAATAATAATCAAAATAAATGGTTAGCAACACAACCGCCACACATGTAGTGTGCACGGCATGCTACAATTAAATTAGAAATAGTGCTAGTATCAAAATACCAGTATTTTTAGGATAATACCGATTATCAATACCGTTCATAAATTAACTGAGATTCCGGTATTTGGAATCTCGGAATGTCGATATTAAAAGCCCTAGTTTCATGTTAAACCATCCGCAAGTTGCTGTAACCTGTAGGCAACGTAGTAATCAATGCAATGATTAAAGTGGGAGAGCTATAATCCTCTAGAAAGATGTCTACTGTCAATTTAATGCAATTCAAGATTGATATCTCTAAGTTAATACTTAATATGTCAAAGTTTTCGAGAAATCGACAAACGAATGTAACAATGGAGTAGCCTAGCTATAGTGTTTCATGAACCCAAGTTGTTTGGTAAGAAAATAGCATTGTCGTCAAAGCAAGCAGAAGGAATTACAGACTTTCTTAGGCAGTTATTAAAAATGTTAAACAAAATGTCAAATATACATGTGTGCTGTCCACGTGCCAACATCTTGTAACAGAAAGATGTAACAGAAAGATCGTTTATCTTTCTTTTGGCCGAAGGTTACTTCGGATTAATTGTGATCATCTCACTCGCAAAGACTAGAGACTGCTTCCAGGGATTGGAAACTGCTTGTAGAATACTAGAAACTGCTTACAAGATTAGAAACTCCTTCCAGAAGACAAGAAACTGATTGCTAACGACTAGAAACTACTTACAGGAAACTAGAAATTGCTTACAGAGACTGAAAACTGCTTCCAGAAGACTAGAAACTACTGACAAAGGTTAGATACAACTGGAAGAATACTAGGAACTGCTTTATAAGACTAGGCACTGCTTACAGAGACTGGAAGCAGCTTAGAGAAGACTAGGAATTGCATCTAGAAGACTAAAAACTATTTACAAATAGTGACTGGTAACTACTTGTAAAGCACTAGAAACTGATTAGTAAGACACGAAACCACTTGTAGAAGATTAAAAAAGCATAGCTCACAAAGACTAGAAATTGCTTGAAATCACTAGAAACTGTTTATAGAAACTAGAAACTGCTTTCAGAATACTAAAAACTGTGTGCAAAGTCTAGATGCGCCTGGAAAAATACTAGGAACTACTTGAGAAGACTAGAAACTGCTTATAGAGATTGGAAACTACTTGCAAAGTACTAGAAACTGCTTATAAACGCTTGAGATTACTTGAAGAACATTAAAAATTGCTTGCAAAGAATAGAAACTGCTTAAAAAGACTATAAACTGCTTGCAGAGTAGTATAAACTGCATGCAAAGGCTAGATACACCTGGAAAGACACTAGCAACTGCTTGAAAAGACTAGAAACTTCTTATACCGACTGAAAACTGCTTACAGAATACTAGGAACTGCTTCCAGAAGATTAAAAATTGTTTATAAGAACTAGTTACAGCTTGCAAAGCACTAGAAACTCCTTATATAGACTGGAAACCACTTTCAGAAGATCAGAAACTGCTCGAAAAGACTAGAAACTGCTTACGGAAACTGAATACTGCTTGTGGAATACTAGAAACAGCGTTCAAAAGCTAGATACGCCTGGGAAAACACTAGGAACTGCTTGAAAAGGTTATAAACTGAATACTAGAAACCTCTTCCAGAAACGAAAAGTTGTTTACAAGGATTCTTGAATCTGCTTGAAAAGCACTAGAAACTGCTTATAAAGAGTCGAAACCTTGCAAAGGATTAAAAATTGCTGGCAAAGTCTAGAAACTGCTTCAAAAGACTAGAATCGTGCAATCCAACCCAATCCTGTTATGGACCAAGGAAATGCAATCAAAGCCAATACCATTCATCATTAAGCATAAAATAAATGTTCAACTGCAGTAAATATTGTATTAAAAGTGAATTCACTGTTAACGCTACACATTTTATTGTAATGATAATAACTTAATAAGTCTTGATCAGGAAGAACTTGAGGTTTTTGAGTAAAACTCGCAAAGAACTCATTGATGGTTTCAGGATCAGGAATATTTGTTGGAAAATTGGCACAAGGCGACTTAACACGAGAGCCATCAAAGTTGCAATTTTCTGCCAGAAGGATACAAATTAAAAAGAAGGTCCTCTCATTTTCCCGACGAATAGTATTAAAGTACGAAGTTGTAATGAATAAGTTACGTACTAATTTCCTAAATGCAGTATTTTTTTGTACTAAATAATGAGGTTAGGTTATTTACAACTCGAATAATGAAAGAGTCGATTAATCTAATCGTTTTCCAATATTAATATTAGGCAAATAACGAATGGCTCCTCTCATATTCCTGACGAATAGTAATAAAGTACGAAGTTGTAATAAATAAGTTACGTACTATCAGGTATTTATATAAATTTCCTAAATGTAGCATTTTTGTCATAAATAATGAGGTTAGGTTATTTACAACTCGAATAATGAAAGGGTCGAATAATCTAATCGTTTCCCAATATTAATATTAAGCAAACAACGACAGGTAATTGCTTTAGAGCTGTTATAATATTAGAATGTCTGTTTTTTCAATTGGTAACTTACAATAAACAAACAAGTGATTAGAAAATTCAAGATCATCGGTATCACATTGAGTTACCAGAAAACCAATTAAGTTAGTTAATAGCAAACAAGCGTAAGGCTTTCTTTGTTAATTTTACCTAAAGATTTGTAAGTTCAACTCAGAAAACTAATTAAGACAGTTAATAACAAAGCAGTTATGAGAGATTATGGATATCGTTCACACTCTGTCGGTCATTTACTTAGACGAATCCGGACAAGAGACAGATTCGAAGAAGACACAGATTCGTCGGTTTGACTATAGAGGGTTTGTTAGCAATCCCGCGCAAAAAAATAGATCTGGCATTAGCATTAGAATTAGTACTAGACTTAGAACTAGAATCATTCGGGTTTAAACCGTAAGTCTCTTATTACTAAAACTAAAACTACATATTGTGATATTATGTTATATTATTCGGCTATTCGGAGAATAATCCGAATTGGATTCTATCTTAGCTAGATTCAAAGATAGTTGGAGTAGGTATGGGCATCAACGATCCACAAAAAGCTACATTAAATTGCTGCTCAGCTTGGACACAACCATTTTTCAAGGTGTTCAGAGAGTATAGCAGCAATCCCAGAGAATTCGCTAGGGGCAATGATACTACTCTATGGTAGATTCTAAATCACAGAGACAATGAATATATTGAGTAATATATTGGACTATAACTGGCTTGTGGACTACAAAAAAAGCCATATAAAACAGGTAATCAACAGCTGGGAGGCCTCAAATGAAATAATTTCCAGGTTACAGACAAACGATGAGGAGACAAAATCAAAGAGGTTTTATGTCTTAAAAAAGGGATTTAGTAGGGCAAAAGGGATTTAATGACACTTTTAGGTTTCCACATTGGACAAGCTGAGGATCAAATGTAGGGCTAAAGTTGCAACAGATCTAATGGTCCTTACCTAGGACACCTATGAAACATTTTGTGTGCTATCTTCGAAGTCAATTTTAACGGGGCCCGTTATTTCGAGGTTTTACTTAATCAATAATAAATTATACAATTAACTAAAAGTAAATAATCTTGAAAAAAGTTAAATTTTTATTTGGAGCTACTCGTAAAATTCTTTAACAAAATTTGTAGTTTTAAATAATTTCGTTGTTAATTACATGAAATTACTTAAAATTACTCTAAATAACGTACCAACTTTGTTTTTTGTTCAAATTATAGCTTATACAGCTAAACCATTACATAACCCCTTTTTAAATACTGTTAAAAGCTTCCAATTACACACCATACCTGACAGGATAAACGTTCAGTTTAGACATTTTCGATTTTCGATAGTACGTTTTATACGTCAGGTTTAAAGACTTATGTATCCATTTATGCTGTGAAATTTTGAAATTTAAATTAACCCAACGTACAATAACGGGGAGACCCTAGTCGAACAAGGGGCGCCTAATCAATTCAGGGATTCTTCTGTTCTCTAAGGAATAGAGACGGTTCCATTGAACGGAACAGACGATGTATAATGGGCCAGGCGTATTCAGTTTGGTTTTTTGATTTAAACCGAGAGCGCCCCTTTATTCGTTACCGCTTGTCTCTGTGTATTGACAGAGCCCATTGATCGTTGAATATTTCCGCTAGAACTTAGGGGAATAGAGACACACGACGGAGATGGTCATGAACAACGTCGAGACGGACGACTTCTTCATCTTCTTTCGGTTTTCAATGCGCCGTCTATCTTCTTTAGGGCTTAATTAAGAGGTGACTTGCTTTTAGATTTTTTCAATTCTCTTGATCACTTCATTAGAAAAAGTAAAAAGAAAAAGTGGAAATTTTATTATTTGATGATTACAGATTTTTTGTTGTGCAGAAAGTAATTTCTCAAAGGTGAGAATCTATTAACACCCATTGGTTACTTGTTCAGAGTTGTCACAACAAAATGCCATTTAAGGAGAGGTCGTAAAGTGCACGTACTTTAAATAGCGGTCAATCTTAAACGTGGTTACAAATATAGCTAGAGCAAAATGTGAACAGAAAGCGTCATTAGTCTGAAAGCCAACCGCTGAAAAGGATGGTAAAAGAGGAAGAAGAGTAGTTGGATTTTTTGAACTAGTAATTGCCCATTACGAACGACCGTACGAGTGTGCTGTACGCTCTTCTATGGGAACAGTGTGTTATTATGCAATTTAATCGGCTGCATGCCGCGTTTGCTGACAATAGAACCGAACCGGCAGAGAGCGAAATGGTCGCCTATTTGTTTTTGTTGTGGTTTTCGCTGGTCTCCTCTCTCGGACGCGGCCTCCGGCAACTGTAATCGGCAACATCGGCTATTGATCTTTCGCTCCTGGCTACTTGAATTATCGAGTGGGATGATAGATTGGCAAGGAAATTGGACGGACCAGAACAACATAAATTGCGGTAATGGGTTGTTTCATGTCTCGCGAACGATCTTCTACTCATTTACTTGCATTAACTGATCAGGATTTTGATTTAAGTACATTCCCGGGTCATTTCCTGAAGACGTATATCTTACTTTCCGAAACGTCTACTTTTTCAAAAGGAAACGAACTTTTCGCCAAGTAATTTTATAAGTGGACTTTCGCTAAAATTGGATAAATCACAACGGGATGATGACGAATAACCCAACGTCGCTACGAACTCGTGCTACGAATTATATTACAAATAATGGTCACGCTTCGATGATGGCTAATCACAAATTACGCTTGATATACCGCATCGGTGATTTTGCGACGATAATCGCTGCCATACGTCGACAACGTTATGTCATACGGTAATTTTAAAACTGCCTAAAGATCAACGTTTATGGCTTCCGCGTTGCCCACTAAGGTCACACACATTTTACACTTAAGATTTTTATTGAAACATTAACGAAAATATTTTCTTCCTGGTAGTTTCAAGTCATATACGTAGGAAATTAGACCATGTTAAAGTTGAATTTGGTTAGTTTAAAAATAAGTTTTTGAGTGAATGATATTTTAATCGAGTTATATAATTCGAAAAACCAATCAAGGGATATAGTTGAAACTTATGTCATCTTTCTATCTTTATCTAACTGAATGATTCAAAAACACATCGAATCATCTTTACAATACAATAATGTTGAAGTTACCACACTGCAATAACGTTCATGACCGCAATGAACATCAACAAACGTAACCAGATATATCAAGTAATGCGTAGTTTCTATTAGCTGTAACCAAAGAATAATTATACCAAAAAATTTTAAATATTTCATATCAATATTATGTCAGGTTTCACTTATCACAATAATGTTGTTACCTTATATGCTAAATACAAATATTTAGTCCTTAAGATAATAGAATTCCAAGTAAGCAAAAGTATTTTAATGTAATCATAATATCTTTTCCACTAGAACTTGTAATGAATGGAGACTAAGAGTGAGAAGAGTCATACTTAGCGAATGGATGTCCGAACAGGAACTAATAGTGGTAAATAACGGGATCTGGAGAAGAGGGGACAACAGTCCCACATTGACATAACTATGTGCAATGAGAGAACTATCCTGCATATGAAAGAGTGGAAGACACATGAAGAAGAGAACCTCAACGATCACCTAAACATATACTTCGAAATAGATAACCTAAAAGAGAAGCAATTCCCGAAAGATGAAGGGATGGAGCGATGGAGAAGGAGAAAGGATAGATGTATATAAAGACAATTCAAGAAAAAACTGGCGAAGATCGATAGATTAATGCCAAAACTGTTAATTACGCTAATAGTTGAGCCTGCGACGAAGCATACAGAAAGTTCAAAAAAATAACACCACGACACGGCATATGTATTAGTACAACGATACGGTGAAAAAAGCCATATAAGAGGCAAACAAATATAAAAGAGAGTTGACCAGAATAAACCCTCATAAACCTGATAGGTAGCTACCTAAACGAGCAATGCATCGAATTCCAGGACACAAGATATCAAATAAATAAGGGAGTTCCACAAGAACCCATTGTAGGCCCTATGCTCTGGAATATCTATTTCGGCCAACTGCTGAAGGAAGAACAACTCGATAGTTCTTCAAGATCTACAAAGGAAAGGATAAGATATAATAGACAGAGTGATAGACAAGATGGAAGAAATGGTATTAGAAAAGAAGAAGGCGTACTTTTAAAAAGCAGGAAGTACAAGACGGAGCAAAAAAGATCATTAAGATACTTGGGAATAATGATAGGCAAAAACCTGACACGGATTGAACATATAGAATACGTTCACGACGAAAACAAAAGCGGTAAATGCCCTTTACAGGGTTCGATACACGGCCCCAGGAAGTGTAAGAGAAGATTGGTTGCATCGGTAATACACTCACAGATTCTATATGGATGTAAAACATGGAGCGAGCCGTTTAATACTAACAAATTAGTTGAAAAACTTCTTCGGGTACAAAGGAGAATTCTGATTAGAACGACGAGCTCTTACCGGATGGTGTCTACGGAGGCACTACTCGCGTGGGAAGCACAATGTCAATAGATATAATGATCAACAAAAGAACCGTAACGAACGATAAGACCGAAAAGACAGAAATAGCAGACAATCTAATAGAAGACTGGGAATCCAGATGGAAGGGGGATATAGGCACAGCAATATGGACAAAAAGAAGGAGGACAGGACAAAGTAAACAGAAAGATCGGGATAATGATAACACCGGAAAACTGCATTAATACCCTGCTGGACAAACAAGAAAACTGAGAGTCGATTGAAAGATATGTGAGGAAGCTGATAGAGATGAAGTAAAAAGAAAAGTTGATAGCGAAGTAGAGTTCGAGTGTATGAGGAGGAGAGGAATTACGCCGGCCCCCGCAAACGGTCATACCAATATTAAAATTGAAAATCATCTTGGTTATTTTACTTAACTTTTATGAATCTGGAGAAATCCAGATATGCCAGTGGAAGAGACCAACAAGCATTTCTTGCATGGAGGGAGAGCCATCCTGGCTCCTTCTGCCCGGTACGTATCAAACAGTAAAACATGCAAAAAACTAACTAAAAACAACTAGCTAACTAACTAACAAAACAGTAGTTCGAATTCTATGGTTCGATTTTCACACGACTGAGGAACGAGAAGCATATTGCGTAGGAAGAAAATGAAAAAGAAGAATGGTGAACCATGAAGAGAAGGGAGAACTAAGACAGCTTCTGATAAGCATTTTGAAGAAACGTCTCCAAGCGGATTCCGGTGTAGATGAGGAAAGAGGTTTTTAGTGGGTCGGTGTTAATTTATTAATCAGTTTATTAATCTGTTCGCAGATTTTGCCCGACCTCATAAAACAAAAAAAAAAGCTTCTGTCTTAAGAGAAGTACTGCCATACCTAACTGCTTTTCGTTTTAGATCAAGTATTAGCTCTAGCGTTAGTGTTGGCATTTTTTTAGTTGTTATTCAGTAAACTGTTATATACTTGCATCAAACTAAACCTAGAACTAACTCTAGACTTAGTATTAGAAAGATAATAGTCATTCAGCAACTTGATTATTGTAAACTTTTCTGCTAAAAAAAACTAAAAGAATAACTAGTACTAAACCTGCAATCTAGCTTTAGTATTACTAGAAACATTAGGATTTAGCCGTACGTCTTTTTAGACGGCTAAACACTAATGTGTCTAATTCTAAGTCTAGTATTAGATCTGAGCTAGGTTGGGTTAGGTTAGATTGGGTTCCGTCTTAAGAGAAGTACTTTCTAGTTCTAAGTCTAGTGTTAGTTCTAGTTTTAACTCTTATTTAGCTTATTTATTCTTGTAAATTCTTCTGGAACTAAAAGTATAACCTAAACCACTTCAGAAATCAGTATTAAAAAACAACCCCAAACCCCTTAGGAAGACATTTTCAAAATTGAGTCACTTTTTTCTTTTATTGCCAAAGATAATTTTTGTGTACTTATCGTGTTCAATAGACATTGAAAAAGCTTTAACAGTCATAAACATCAATCTGAACTCCTTAATTGTGCTTTTTTATTATCTAAACTTAAGAATCCCAATTTTGTTTCGGTTTGCAGCTCCCTGAATAACCGTCCTTAATACATCCTATTTCAAAAAGTCCACTTTCTCCTTTGTATATGTTCTTTATTAAACGGTTTGAGACATTTCGGGATCACCTCCCATCTTCAGTCAACAACAATGTTACTTTAAACACAATCATATCTACAAAAAATCATAACAAAAACCATTAAAAACTTAAACTAAATCAAATATACCCAACTATAGATAAAAATGCGAGTGTCGAATGTTAAAAGATTTGCCTCAAATCTGATATGATGTTTAAAAAAGAAAGCATTGTCAAATTATTCTACATACATGTCCGAGAATATAAATTTTTCAAGGTTAATTTTCTTTGATCTTCAAAGCTGGAACTCGTTTTACCTTTCTTCAATTCCATTCATCTTCTTTATCTCTCACATTATAAGAGTGATATAAGAGTTACATCATTAGAAGTTATAATCCTCATCTTAAGAATATTATTGTTGTTGACTGAAGATGGGAGGTACTCGCAAAACGTCTCAAACCGTTTAATATAGAACATTTACAGAGAAAAAAGTGGTCCTTTTTAACCTTTTATGTAACAATACCGCTAGTTACATTTATGGTTTTACATGCCATTTCTTTTTTTGAAATTGTTAGCTTTCTTGAAAAAATGGGAAACTTTCCTCTTTAAAAGCGATTACATTACTCTAAATAATACATTAAGTTCTAATCATAACACCTTATTATTTCTAAAGAAAATTGGAAGACATTTTTCTTCAACTGTGATGAGTAAAACCTAACTAAAAAGATGTTAATTAAAGTACAAAACACAACTACAAGAATTTAGTCATAAAAAGTAGCACAGAGAATCACAAACTCAAATATTAGAAAACTTGTTTATATTTATGCATAAAAGTACTTATGCAGAAAATTATTTCAGACATAATGATATGTATAATGTTGTGTGGTGATCCCGACAGAATGTATCACAATGTTGATACAAAAGGATAAGAAGGTATTAATAAATAAAATGGCTGAAAAAATAATACAATAAACATTATAATTCACAAAGCGTCGACAGCTTGAAAAGTCATTAACAAAACAAAAAGATTCTTCTATAACAAATCATGACCTACCACATCAAATGCTTTAGAAACATATGTGTACTTAAGAAAAGAAAAAATGGTCAAGTTAGTAACAAGATCGCGATATACGCGGTACGCAAAGCCAAAATGTAATAGTATTGGACACTTGTAAAAAAAGCATTACAAAATCGCTTGTAATAGAAATTCCATAGTGAACACCATTGTTCTGCTCATTCCTATTATAAAAAAATACTACTATGATGAATTTTTAATGAATAAATCGGAACATTAAAGTTGAACATTGGAAAACGAACAGCTAATTAATATTTCCAATTTTTATCCGATTTTCCTGATCTTAATCCGGATAATGCATCCGGAAATTTATATAAGTTCATGAAATCACCATCAATATGTTTTCCTCCGTTAATACCTAAAACAAATAATCCAGTCAAAATCATAACACACTTAAAAGGCACCCTTACTAAAGTAAATAAAAGACAAATGTTGAACTTTATCTCGCAAAGTTTAATATACATATATCGTTTCCCATTTTGAAGTTACAACTTCATCTTCAGCCTAATATATCAATTGATAGATAATTTAAAAAGTGATAGTGGACTTTCAAAGAAAGAGTCTCTTCTTCTCGTCCTGCTGATATGGTTCCCGTCAATTTATTAACATCTGTTTCAAAAAACTTTTTTGAAATCTTATTTTTCTTCACTAATGACGACCATCGCTTTTTAAATTATCATATGATATATTATAACGTACCATGCTTTGTCTTCTCTATTTTCTACAGAAATGCTTACATTTTTTAAATCTAAATTCACTTATCATGATTTGCCTTTCTACAAAAATGTTTAACAAATGCTCAATGTTTCATTCTGTGATTTTATCTGTTAGCTTAATTGACATTTTCTGCTGAAGATAAGGTTGTAACTTCGAAACTAGTACCGATATACATTAAATTTTGCAAGTTAAAGTTCAACTTTGTTTTTTATTTACTTATTCAATGCGCTTGCAACATGGACAATTTTCCAAAAAATCTCCCTTACGAGAGCTCTAATGTATAAGATTTTACAATTCCCTGTGGCAGAGCCAAACATCTACAATCCAACCGGCTCCAGGAATCTTCCTATATCCACAGTAGTATGGCGTCTTGCATTATCCTGTTGCAAAGGTGCATTCTGCAATGGCTGCATGAAAGGTTTAACATCGGTTACAAAATGTAACAAGAGAAGTGACCTTCGTCCAGTACTTATCGACACCAAACAATAATACCAGGTATTGAGGCTATGTGTTATTTTTAAACGAACTACGACCATCATTCACCCATACACAAAACCTTAATTCATCACTGAAAACGGTATCATTCCATTCATGAACCAACCCTCATCGTTCTCTATACCATGCAAGTACATACTCACTATGCTTTATAGCGAGATGTTGAAAGTGAAGCCGAAAGTAAGCACGAAGAAATGATGAAAAAATGCTTCTGTAAACTGTTGCTAGAACTTGTAATCGATCCCTAATAGCCATCCGCATAAGGAGTAAGGCATTCAGGTACATTGCTTCTTCAGGCAGGTGTTCTAGTAGGACTCTGAATATCTTCTTCAGACCATAAAGGGCATATATGAGCAACTACAGTGTGGTGACGATTCAGTCTTCACTCAATTTCTCGGAATGAGGGACATGGCTCTTTCAAATCGATAATTCGACTCGTATCAAAATCAATGATATGGAGAAAATTTCAACGACGTTGCATTGGGGTGTCCACTTGATAGTTAGACAATCAAATAAACTGAGATTTTGTCGACAGAAATTCATTAATTGCTAGGAAGAAAATATCGAAAGGTGAAGATAACAATGGTACCGGAAACATAACAGTTGAGTTTTTACGGCGGAAACTTTCACGGTTTCTTAGTTGATAATAAAGCATTATTTTACAGAAGTTTCAAAATTGTAGTTTGAATTTTAGTAGGTAGTGGATTTCGTGTGATCGTATTTAAAGTTGCTTAGTCGTTTCAAAACACTGAAAGTTCAAGGTTTCATGTAAAGAACAATAAGCATTTCAGAAAAATGGTTCGTACACAACACAGAAAACGATATAAAACATAGAAAAATTGTTTATGTCATCACTAGCTGTCCTTCACGGTTCAAAGAGAAAAATAGTCCATTTATTTATTACACATTCGGAATGCATACATAAACGGAATACATAAACTAAAATAAATACGAAAATAAAGCGATCAACAGAACATTCACTATAAGTACATTAGTTTGCACACACTGACTAAAAGTGCGTAAAAAAATGTCAAAGACAGATTAATATGATTGAATCTCTACTTATATGAATTAAGTATTCGAAATAATGGTAAGATTTGATAAAGGTTAGTGTTAGATACGTTAAGATGAAATGTGGTGTTGTTATATGTAAGCCGTTGTATCGAGCATGCCATTAACCAGCTTGAAGAGGAAGATCAAGTCAGAAACAACTCGACGTTGTTTCTACAGAGACAATAAGTTGAATACTACGCAATACCCATTGTAGTCGCAGTAAGGAAGATGAAATTTATGTGCTAAATAATGTAATGGCTTCATTACGATCACGATACACCGCATACATGTGGTTCGACATTGCGGAGCCTTCACATAGCACACATGTTAAATAAACGGTTCCGATACACAAAAAAATCGTGAAATTCCTACTGGTTCTGACTTCTTTACCATCATTTCAATATGATGACGTAATCGCAATTTGGAATCTAATACAATACCAAGACATTGGACTTTTGTTGACCAGACAGTAGTACCGTTAAAGTTGTATGAAAAGTTGAGAGTATAACGTTTCTAAGTAAATGTAATTTTTTGGTACAGTAATCATTGCTAATCATGCAGGCCCGATCCTTCTAAACATATTAGTTGAAAAGATAATTGCAAGTATAGTTCTAATAAACCTAATAACCTTAATTTAGGACAAGATTAAGAACAAGAATGGAGAAACAAAACAGTTTTTTACAAGTTCCGTGGTTATTTTTCCGTTAGTTTCTTGGTTTTGAGAATAGTATCATCGTATATCAATCTTCGGGATAGTATAATAAATTTTATAATAAGAACTCTAAACCACTTACTTTTCTTTACTATCACCACTAATTAACGTAGAATTAATTAAATGGGGCGATGAATCTTGTTTCGATACGCAATTTCTAATTTGATACATAATTCCACCTCCGCAAGTTCTCGAACACGAAGACCACGGGCTCCAAGCTGACCAGACGCCGGCAACTTTCGGGACTTTCGTTTTAAGTAGTCTTTCCTTGTACATCTCGTAGACCTGTCGACAGACGGAAGAATATAACAGTTATTATTGTAACATGAACTAAGAATAAAATTAAAGGAGTTAAAAAAATCGTCTCGACAAAACAATACCCGCGTTTGTTCTTCATTTAAGGACAACAAACGGTTCTTTCCGTAACCGAAGTTACTCAGCACATTTCGCGTAACGTCGTCGTCTTGCGTTTAAAGCGAAACCATTAATCTCTTTCTACTATAGGTACGGTACAGAAAAAAACGTTACCGTTGCGGTAGGTTTTACATTTTCGATACCGACGCGACGTCATATTTTCGATTTAAGAAGCTTTAAAGCTCACGCGAGCACAAGAACTTGGGCTGAACACGACTGATATCCCGAGTTACGAGATATCGAGGAAAAGATATACGATTTCTTCGAACTAAGAACGTTGGGATTCGTGATCTAGTACGGTTTTGATATCTGGTGGTCTACTAAGTCATTTACATACTACATTACTACAAACAGCAGTTCGTGAGATTAAATAAGACTTCTTTTTTTGTGCAAAACAAAAGTGAACTTGACCTTAACTTTAAACATCTTTTATGTTTGTATTTTAGATGATGTTAAGAGGTTGTGTGCCATAACCTTGACCGACAAAAAAAATTTAATAGATCGTGTACTATTAACTGAATAAACAAGTTCTTTATCGATCTGTGCTAGAAAAAATATCTCCCCAGCCCATTTCTAGTAGTAATAATACGTTTTGATCGACACCTCATTTAATAACCTGTATTAAATAATTTGATTTATCCCATCCCGCCTCTTCTATACATACTCATCTTTTCATTTCATTTTTCTCTTTTATTTACTTCCTCAAAATTTATTATATCCGCGTTCCCTTCTTAACAACGGGTCAAATAAGAAGAAAAGGGAAGCCGAAAATAAGTAATTTAATCGAATGTCCGTATATGGCGGGTTTGGTTCAACCCCGGTCTCTTGTGTTTGATTTTTGTGGAACAATAGACCTGAAGATACGGTGACAATGGGTTGGGCGGAGTTTGCCGATCTATCAGATGTCGAAAAACCGATTTATCGAGACAATATACCAAGAAAGAATGAAATAACTTTGGTGGTTGCAACGTTGTATACTTACTTTCGATGGGTATTTTCTCTTTGTCGTTAATTTAGCGCGGGTTGGTGATTGTGAGTCGTTGGAGAGGCAAACATTTAACAGGATAAAAGCTATAAGAACCCTGCAATAAAAAGAATAAAAATTAATAATCAATTATTACATTCGAAAATTTTCTACTGCGAAACGTTCATAAGTTTTATTATGCATAAATCATTCACAACAAAATATTTTTTGACATTGATTATTTAGCATTATGATTTAAGATTATGAAAATACATTGTAAATGGCATCTTTCGAATTATTTAAACCTGGGAGGTGTAATATTCAATTTAACTCCAACCAGAACCGAAACTAACCTGTTAAGTTGCCTGCAGCTAAAACTTGCATTACTCTACCGCAAGGTGTGTTTAAGATCATTTTACAACTTTAGACAACCAACTGACCCCAAGGTGCCTCTTTCTTGCTACTTCCAGACATGATTGACTGAAATGTTATAAATTGCAAAGGTGGAATTCCATATTGGAAATGTAAATTTGTCCCCTATGGCTAAAAACTTTACCGTTTAAGTGTAATACCCGTATAATTATGTTTGAAAACTATTAACCAATTTTCATAATTTAGTTTTTTGATTTCTTATACAGAATTTAAGGAATAATAAATATTCTTCCAAAATCTATATTCCTTTGAATTTGTTTACTTGAAACTAAATTGATTTTTTACTCATTGTTGGCAAATAAGGTGGTTGTTTGAGGCAGTATGTATCTTCATCAGATTTGCCAAAAAAAACGATAACTTCCTTGAATGAATTTATTTTTAAAAATCTAAACTAAAGTATTATTATGATATACAGCTAACTATGAAAAATGAAGAACAAAATAATTTCTCATTTCAAATAATCATGTAAGATAAAATATGAACAGTTACTATACAATCTTTGGGTTCAAGCTTATAGTACTGAAGGTCAGCCTGAAGGGTAGGAAGTAAAAATACTGAAAGTAGTAGAATTAGTTAACAAAATTTATTAAAACAGTATTTATAAGGTTTGTTCCAGCAGTCGCAAATTGATTTAACGTCAGTACTACAATTATAAGGTTGGAGGAAATGGAAAATAAACAGAACACAGCATTTCGTATAACCCCGTATTAATACAAAACTGATACTACTCTAAGATAGGTTAGGTCATATCATCAACGATTTTGTATATTTGTACTGTTCCAGTTGTGACAAAATATGGTATTAGTTCGCATTTAATTAATTTCTTTTATAGTTTCTTGCAAGCTATTATGTAACTCAGTGCTCTGACAAACCTATAGCTACGAAAACATCCCTCTACATAAAATAAAGATGATGAAATGGAATATTAATAGAGTAAAAAAGGAAGATTAAAAGCAATATTAAGTTTAAACAGTCGGAATTGCTAAGGAAAGTCAAACACTTTATAGGAATCGTACAAGAAACTAAACTTGATTATAATGTTATGAATTTGTTATGAAACTGAATTTGTAAGTCAAATTCAGTTTCAAATCAAATCATTCATACCATCAACATATACGAAATGGTGCATTCCTTTTACACAAACAATGTCACTTTCGTCCGGTAGATAGCTATAAGAAAGTATATCCCTTATACTTTCTTCATATACAATATGAGCCAATTAGTATTTAAAATTTTTCTCTTGTGTCGGTTTTCTAGCAGTAGTTTTCTTGTGAATCTAACAGCAACCAGTAATGAACAATAACATAGAATCATAAAAGAATAAGATTACAGATGAAGATAGGTTGATGATGGTGCCATTACAGCAAAAAAAAAACACAACAAATATACAAACAAAATAAACAGACAAAAGTTATTAGATGTTACAATATACACGACTTCAACTATGGCAATGACAACTTGGCAGCAAAATAGGTCAGGTTATCCCGTGCTCTTATGGAACGTGCAAAATTTATCTCAATATCACTATTGTTTCTAGTTTGACAATTGTGTTTATCGATTAATTTTTCTATATGAGGTTAAGTCATGACTCTGAAACATCTGCTTTGTATTTGAAAAACCTGAGCAGCGTGAACCAAGTGACCCCAACATAGAAAAGTGTAGTAGACCTGTGGGTAGAAGTAACCGTAACAAGTTTCTAATTGCAAATACACACTTGTTTAACTTCTTGACCAAATTCATGGCATAAGTCTCCCACGTTAGTTTGGAATCAAGTATCACTTAGTGAGATATGATGGAATTCCCAGTAAAGCAAATGTAAATGGCATAATCTTGGACGCATTCACAGCGTATTCACCAGGTAAGACTTAAGCAGTAGAATGTTGAATTCACCAAAATTTTCATTTTTTTATTTAAGCAACAATAACTCATGGTGAAGGCAGTCGAAACGGTTTGGTTGTTGTTAAAATCATTTAAAATCAAATGGAGGTGTTCAACAATACGTGATTTTTTAAGTGTTTTACCAACTGCGACTTAACGACAAGCTCAAAGATTTTACCAATATGAATAATAAAAAAAATAAAAAAATAGGAAATAGAAATAGTTCTATAGTTGGGTAATTCATTGCTTTTGCTCTTCTTAAAGGCTTAATACATGTACTTTTTGGAAGATTAAAAAATAATACGAACAAGGAAATAGTAGCCCTCCAAAACATTCCTGTTGCAAGTAAAATTAATAGAATCTTAGTCCTAAAAACTAGTAAATTTTAACCGGATAAAGCAACAGAACTTCTCTTTACCACATAATCATATATCAGTGACAGCACTAATTCTGTTCCTTCTGACCTGGTCTATGAATAGGAGCTTATGTGAAAAAAATGTTTCCACCATTTTACCGATTCAGTATGACTTTAAGACGCTTTTTCATATGATAAAAATCAAAAACTGTTAGCTTATTTAAAAGTTCTCTACAAAGTTAAAAGAAAGAAGAGTACAAACAAACATGAAAAAGAAACAGAAATTTTTGATTAGGAAAATACATGATGAGATAAAACATTTAGTTCAAAAAATAGAATTCTAAACGTAAAAAATATACATTTGACAATACCAAGCTGTAATTGAACTAAAATTAGAACTAACACCAGCACTAACACTAGAACTATCACTAGAACTATCACTAGGACTAACACTAGATCTAAAACTAGAAACTTTCGGATTTTGCCGTACGGTTTTTGAAAAAATGTTTGACATTTCGGATGCCATGTTGCAACCTTCTTCAGAAACTTTGTTTCTTTGATGCCAAATATTTCTTCGGTAAGTGTATTATCATATCTCCTATTCTTATATCCGAAACTTAGTTTCGCATAGGCGCTGGATACGTGAGTGCTCTGGATGTTGAAGCACCCACAATTCTTGACTTGATACTGCTTATATAGGTCTTGATCTGCTTCCAGAAGACTTGATACTGCTTTTACTGCTTTTAGATGATTCATACTATTTCCAACAGCCTTGAAGTGTTTCCAGAATAGTTGAAAAGCTTCCACAAGACTTCATACTACTTCCAGAAGCCTTGAAATGCTTTCAGACGAGTTGATATTTCTTTTAGAAGACTTCAACTCCTTCCACAAAACTCGATACTGCCTCTGGAAGACTTGATAATGCTTCTGGAAGATTTGACCTGATTCCAGAAGACTTGATACTGCTTTTAAAAGACGTTAATTTGTTTCAAGAAATTTTACATGCCTCAAGAAGGCTTAAACTGCTTACAAAAATTTGATACTGCAACTCGCAAGGCTAAATACTGCTTCTAGAAACCTTGATACTGCTTCCAGAAGACTTGAAATACTTCCAAAAAACCTGATATTATATCTGGGAGACTTGAAATGCTTCCAGAAGACTTGATATTGCTTCTAAAAGGTGTGATATTGCTTTCAGAAGAGTTGAAATAATAATAATACATGTTTTTGTTGCACCTACCATTGAATACACCAGGGTGTTCTGTAATGATATGCGAATATTGAGGGGGGTGATTCTACATCGAAAATTAATGAAAGTTTCTTATATAAACTATGGTCCCAAAATGTTCCGTTATTAAAATACATGGTGCTAAAGTTTTTAAAAAAAAAGGATATTAATTAATATTTTCGGAATCGCGTATATTAAATCCTGTATATTATAAACAATAGAAAGTAAAATAACAATAGACAATCAAAAATAATTAGAACTTGTTTCAGATAAATGTCTGCTCAACCAACAAGCGTAAACTTAATATTAATTTTAATACACGTTTCCCATAACACGACTATACAATTGCTTAAATATTCCTCCCTCTTTTACTCTGAACGTTAAGTAACGCTTTCATATGATTAATTATGACAAGGCTGCACACTGCTGAAGAAATTTATCTTTATATAGAGTTTTTTTAAAATTATTGATATATAACTACGAAGGCTTTCACGACCGGTGTTAATTGAACTAAAATTAGAACTAACGCTAGCACTAACACTAGAACTATCACTAGGACTAAAGAGCTAAAACTCAAACTAGCTTCTGAAGAAGGTCTCAACATGGCATCCGAAACGTCAGCCATTTCTTCAAAAGGCGAGTTCTTCAAAGGCGGGTTGGATTGGGTTGGGTCGGGATTGGATTGAGATTCTGTCATACTCCCGGAATCCAAAAATAAATCTAGAACTTTTGAACAACTAGAAGAAACTATTTTGAACTTTTTGTATGCAATTCGATGCAAGCAAGAAAGGAAAGAACGGATCGGTGAGGATAAAGTTTACCTTTTCATGTGAATATTCATTTGAGTTTTAAATCTATTGTTAAACCAATAGAAATATAGCAGTTGCTTCCTCAACAATATTGATTTTTGATCCATTTATATTAATATCAAAATCCAACTTTGGCCCTGTGACCCCTCCCTCTCTCGCGAAATATACACAGGCAGATTTATAAGGATTAATCTTTAGTTTATGAAACGTTGTAATATTAAATACAATAGACAAATCTTCGTTAATACGCATGAAAGGATAGAAAATTATAAAAATCATATCATCAGCATACATATTGGTATTGTACTTGTCTACTAAACTGTGAAGTCTACAAAAAGAATAAGAAGGGCCCAACACCGAACTTTGTGGTACACAATTCAGATCTCTAACTGTGTAAAACAAATCATCACCTTTGAGATCTATCACAGAGGTCAAAACTACATGATTAATAGTCGGTGTTGGTAAGGATATCATCAGTTAGGCGCAACATTGCAGTTCTACAACTATAGCCACTCCAAAGGCAGACTGCTTCTGAGGCAACAAGTCATTACCCTTCACGTAACTCACCAACTGCTGCTTCATTAATTTTTCAAGCAGTTTAAATAACGTTAGAGGAGTACTTATTGGTCTAACATCTTTTAACTGCTTCGGATCATCAACCTTTGTCAAAGGATTAACTATCCCTTGCGTTCGAAGCATAGGAAATTTACTTTCCGAAATATAACAATTGATAAAATGACTCAGATACGACAAAATCAACAGATAGCAGAGACGTATCATTCTTATGAAAATATGTACCGCACCTCTGCCTCTTCTACATTTTAAATACATTAATTATTTAGCATACGCAATTAGGTTATCTATCATACGATCATTCAACATCGTCGGCTATGACTAGCAAGTTGAGGTGTGTCTTTAATTGACAGTGCCTTATAAGAACAGCTATTAGAACTCTAATGCTGCTGCGTGTAAGTCCTAAAATATTCCTAGGTGTAACAGTGGTGATGTGAATACATAATTTTGCATGGAAAACTGGTCCACAGTAAACGTAGTCTCTCTTCAGCCCACAGTCCAATTTTGTGCTTGGCCATCGCAAATCTTATACCAACTGCTGTCTCTAGCACCACAACTTCAATGACAGCAACTCTAGAGTGACCGGGGACCATTTAAAAACTCTATCACCACTCAGTGTGATTAAAGCAACGAACCATTTGAACGAAATCTAATGACACAATCTTTGCGGTCTCACCAGTATTTCCATACAAAATTTGATTATTTGATTTCGAGCTTTGTAGAGATGCTTTTTCAAGCTTCTATTTTCGGTCAATCTGAAGACCGTTCCTCACTTGCGAAATCAGTAGTAAAAAACAGCCAACGTGATAACTTTCACAAACTCACTTTTCCAGTGTTATTTATTTAGAAATCCGAAACTAGCAACTGGCGCGATTATAATTGCAACCAAAAAAATCTGAGATTTGTAACCTTTATTTCTTGTGTTAGCAAAATTAATGGGCCAGAGACAATAAGCAAAAATCTGTTTTCTGAACATCGGACTGAGATTTTTACTCCCAACCTAAGTCAAAACAATTAAAGAATTGGAAATATTGAAATCAAATAACCGTAAATATCGCACCATATTTTAGAAAAACTAGTAATAAGTGAAATAAAAAAACTAAATCCAACAAACAAAAGACTAACAAAAATTTTGAATAATGTTCGGAATATGTTATTACTACCAAATTTTGGCCAATAGCTGAAGCCATAACGATGTTGAAACAAGAAAAACCTTTTCATGAACACTTTGCATACTAATTTCTACTTTCATTTTGGAGACAATATGCTGCACAATAATAAACCAAATATAAAGAACATTACAAGAAAAAAATGATATGCATTGGATAAGGCGTGGTTTAAAAGTTTAATTTATAAATTACGAACAAGTCTTCTGAAAGCTTTCTAATATATTAGAATAGTACACTTGAGATTAACTGTAGACTAGAACACTACACGAATACGTACAACACCGCGTGATTATGAGTACTACTACACGTCAAACCGGTAATACGATTATCTCGTGTCTACTTGGACGCATCATGTATTTCTGTATCGTATCGTTTCGTATCGGCATCGACGAGTATAAGAGTAATTGGGATCGTATAGAATCGGTATCGGCGAGTACAACATTATTCAACATTATTTTGCATCGGAATTTACGCGATTTTGTTTATGCCGAAAGAATCGTATGAGACATTTATATGATAGTCAGAGATGGGACATTAGACAAATTCAAAATAGAAAATATAATGTATCTGTCTTGTGTCCACTTGTTGATATAAAACGTATTAAACAGGAAACCCAACTATCCGACATTACTACAATAAAAAAGATGCTCTATGCACATATGATGCACAACACCTCGTAAAAAACCTACGCAATAATTTGTCAATTCTGTCAGGATATTCTTGTAAATAAATTTTCTATACATAGATAGAGATATACAAAAAACCTACTGGAAAACTATTAGAAACTATTAAAAATCATTAAAAAATATATTGTGAACATAGATCATCCACCTACTTGATAATACTGCACTAGAAAGAAGACATGAGAATTGCTTACGAGCTTGTGAAGCTAGTGTGCTTCAAATGACAATAACTAAGGAATGTTAATGCGTATATTGTATCATTTTTAGAAATAGCCAACTATAATACAGGAACAACCTTTTCTTTTCTATTAAAATAATTATAACCATACCCATATAGTTACCAATTACCCCCTTCTCTTTCAAAGACATTTTGATAAATGTTCCTATCGGTTATACAGCACCATGTTAATCAATTCATAATCGCCCATTACAATTCGTCGCCTTTACTAACGAGTTTTAGTCACGCAAACTTCCTTCATATAGTGTATATTTCAATTTGAGTCGTGGTGCATTGTTAAAATTCGCTCCCCGCTGTTAAGGACGTGGGGTAATAATGGACGACTACTTCGACTTCGAACACGAACGGCGGGCGAAAAATCCGCATCAGCGACTTGCCGATGATAATATTAAAGTGAAACGTCTTTCCGATGCCGGGTTAGACGGTAGGAGAAGTACCGATGAAGATCCTGAATTGCTGGATCAATTCGATAATTTTTATCAGACGACAAAGAGCTTGTTGGTTTTGTTTCAAATTATGGGGGTGATGCCTATTGAAAGATCTGGAAAAGGAAATACCACGTTTAGGTGGGTATTGTTAAGTTGTATAAGTTAATAATATTCGACATGTAAAGAGGAATTTAAAATTTAAACCTTCGCATTTATAAGGTTTAAGTCACATATGTTACTGGATTTGTAGCAATACGAATAATACCAGGGGTAATCAAGATCAAGAATAATCTTTTAATCGGCTTACATAAATAAATATGAATTAAGAATTTTCTAAAATGGTTCATTAAAATAATTTAAATTTTTTAAATTTTAGATGGTTTTCAGGAACTGCCATTTACGCCTATTTTATATTTGCCGCTGAAACTGTATTTGTAACCATAGTTTTTAAAGAACGTCTGCTATTAATTCTTCAAAGAGGAAAACGATTCGACGAATATCTCTACAGCATAATTTTCTTAAGCATCCTGGTACCTCATTTCTTGTTACCGATAGCTGCGTGGACTAACGGCAATGAGGTGGCAAAGTTTAAAAACATGTGGACGAGATTCCAATTAAAATATTACCGAATAACGGGCACCGCGATTATTTTCCATAACTTATCGTTAATAACATGGAGCTTGTGCATATTTTCTTGGGCTTTAGGAATAGCATTAATGGTCGCCCAGTACTATCTGCAACCGGACATGCAATTATGGCACACCTTCGGTTATTACCACATCTTGGCAATGTTGAATTGTCTGTGCTCGTTATGGTTTATAAACTGCACGGCTAAAGGCCGCGTAGCTAAAGATTTAGCTCAAAATCTTCATTACGCGTTAGAATCTAACGATCCAGCTAGTAAATTAGCAGAATACAGAGACTTATGGGTCGATTTATCCCATATGATGCAACAATTAGGAAAAGCTTATAGCGGAATGTATGGAATGTATTGCATATTAATACTTTTAACCACAATAGTTGCTAGTTATGGGTGTTTAACAGAAATTTTAGACCACGGATTATCGTTTAAAGAAGCTGGTTTGTTTCTTATTGCTTTTTACTGCTTGAGTTTGTTGTTTATTATTTGTAACGAAGCTTATCATGCCTCCGCTAAAATGGGACCAGGATTTCGGGAACGATTACTCAACGTAAATTTAGCAGCTGTCGATACAAGAACTAGACAAGAAGTACATATGTTTTTGACAGCTATTGATAAAAATCCGCCCGTTATGAACTTGAATCAGTACACGGATATTAATAGAAAACTTATTTCAAGTGTAAGTATATAAAAGTGTATCGAGTCACCTCGACCTTGAAATTTATTTTATTTTTATTTTATGTGCGAAATATCGATATTTTTAGAAATAATCTTTGTAAAATTTGAACTTGTACCCAATACAAATTTAATTTTAGTGATTGAATTATATCTATAAAATCAAAGGGAAAAAAATAACTATAAATGAGTTAAAATTTGGAAAATTTTATGTTTTCACCGTTTGTGAATAAATTTCCATTGTTGGTGGCGAAATTGATACCAATTATTTTGATAGTTAAAACGTCAAAAATGTTTAATCCACAATAACGCTTTTATGATAAAGAAAGGTACATCCGTTGTTGCATACTCAAGGAGTATAGTAGTCACAACGAGGTTAAGAAAAGAGTGAAATAGCAATTTCTAGAAACAAAGTTTTAGAAATACTTCAAAACTTTGTTTTTCAATATAATTATTTTTACAACATATCAACATGGTTTCGAATATTCCTAAACATATTAATACAGGGTTCTAAATATTGTCATACTATATGTTCTAGATAGCCGAATATTAGTCCCAGTACACTTAAGCAGTTTTAAAGTTAGTAAACATCTAAACAGTTTTCTGAAATATGTCTCCAAATGAAAAATGTCATTTTGGAAACATCTCAACATGATTACATATAAATCTAATATATTAGCGTAGGGTTCTAAATATTCCTAGAATGAAAATGAAAAACATCCTTCATACTCCTTTATAGACTGCCATCTACATGGTCCTAAATATCAATCAATGTCATCATGTTTATAGCTATCTTGATCATCTTAGGTATCTCTGAATTCAAATGTAAAGTCTTGAATATCTAAAGGTTGTCCTGAAAATTCCTTGACACATCACGACATTAATCAGGACATTCTTTAATCCCAAATCTTTTGACAGACGCTTTAGATAAAATTATAATGGATGCTTAGTGAAATAAACATTGACCATATTTATATTGATATCAACCTTGATATATCATCAATACTGCATTAGTTCCCACATTAATGATATCAAGTCTTGCCTACACACATATCTTTGTTATGGATCTAAATCGCCATGATGAGGCATGTTTTGGCAAACAACTCGTAACACTGGCTTGGAAGGTTGATAATTGCTTTTATGCAGCAGCAATTTCTTAAGAGTTCTAAATACACCAGGAATGTTCCATAATATAGTCTGCGATAGCCATCAACAGTGTACAGCATTGAATATTGGTTGGATTGAGATAAACCGTCAACCTTATCTGAACCGTACCCAACTCTACTAGCTTGTTAGCGCTAGATATTAATTGGGTTTGGTTGAACATTAATTTTAATCCAATCCAGCTTAATTAGCTAGTGAGCAGTGAATATTAGTTTGGTTAGGTTCACCAACTTCTGTAATGCTAGAGGTAGCTATAGCTTTCCCAAGATATAGTTAAATAGTTACCATTATATATCCATTATATATTCGGTTTAACCGACAACGAAATTAAGGAAATTATTTTGCATCCTGAAGTATATGCAGTTGTGCGTCATATAAAAAAATTAGGAAATGGTAATGTTCGTGTTTTATTATTATTTATTATTAGAATGCTATAAGTTATACAATAACATTGTACCGCTTAAAGTATCAAATTGAACAGCTGCTGAACGGCCAAATTCGCTACTAAAACATCTATTTCATAATCAAACTAATTTGACTAAATATGGAATGTTTAACTTTCATAACAAACACAATTCAAGCAACATCCTTCCATCTACTTTTGTGTAAACAACTGATGAGGCATCGTTAATTGAATAATATTTCATCTGCAATTAACAACAATTTGAAAATGTGATACAGATTCTCTGATTTATGCAAGATGATAATTTATTGCATCAAGCGATGCAATAAGCGATGTATAGGGTGGATCATAAATGACTTAGATTTCATTAAGTAAACTATAGATTGGAAGAGAAGGATATAAGAACCATATACTAAGCAGATTCTCAAAACTCACATGCTCACTACAAAAAATTAATATAGCATACATTTGGTTGGCTCCAATTACTTTTAACACATATTTTTACTATTCATCAAAAACTACTTGTGACGAATAATGCAAGTTTTGCAATTACCTCATTTATCTTGCATTGTACCAATTCGAATTCTACGAACTCTGATAATCAGAACGCTTTTGCATTGGAAAGCGATAATGAATGAGAAAATTTCAACTTCTTACAACGCAAAAACTTCAAATCCAACCTAAGGAGCTAGTTAGTGCTAGTTATTAGTTGGGTTAGGTTGAGCCATCAATATTAACTCAATCCAACCCAACTAACTACTTGGCACTAAATATTAGTTGAATTGGGCCATCAATTTGATCCCAATTAGCTATTTAGCATTAGATATTAGTCAGGTTAGGTTGAGCCATCAAAATTAAGAGTTGACCACGCGAGCATTCACTATTTTATTGAATTTATTCTTTTCATCGTGAACACACTGTATTATTATTGTTTATTAATTCTGACAGAAATATCATATAGAGTTTACATAACTGGAAAAAAGGCTATTTTGTACCAATATGGTATCAGTTTGAAAACTTGCCAAATGAAATTGTATTAATCATACGAGTCGGAAGGTTGACGTGAGTGATTGATGATGTCCAAGTTAGTTTCAAAATGATTGGGAACGTCATACTGCAACTTCGAGAAAAGTCCTACAAATGTACATATTTTATAAACTGCTATTTCAATTTGTATTAAGATGAGCATATTTTGCTGCCAGTTGATTAATACATGGAAATGAAACTAAACTATTATCACTTTAAGAACTGCAATTGATGTTTTTCAAGATTGGTTACCACAATCATATTATTATAACCCAACGCAATATCACACTTGTTTATAAATTTTGGTATCTTTACCATCAACATGAAAACCAACAATAGAGATTTGAACATTTTAAAGAAATGTTAAGACAAAATTTATAGAGAAATGTTGAAGTTGCAGGTACAGTTTTACCACCTTTTTAAAGAACTGTTAACTGATGTTCATGATGGGCCACCATTATCAAAATCACCTAAATCATAACCCTACGAAATACTACCCTTACAATTATTTATACAACGAAGATATGAGAGAAATGTTGGAGGAAATTCACATAGACATGTTGAAGTTGCAGATTTAAGAGGAACAGATTTTGCAAACTTGGAATTAATTGGTATTTGAAAATTGAATCACAGTTTTATCACCTTGATAAAGAACAGCTAACTAACGTTGTCCAATATTAAGCAAGATCATTTACTAACAAATTGCTACCGTTGCAATCATTTATATATGTTGACAAATGGCAGCATTGGCAGCAACTGAATTTCCCTAAACATATTATGCTGCCGATTCTCAAAGCAAGAATTTAACATACAACATATCATTTTATTTTCTACGTTAACAATGTTGCTTCTTTCTGCTTTTATAAACGTAAGGTACTTTAAATGCTATGATCTCAATTAGGAACAATGTGTGTAGAAAGAGCAACCCTAAACACAATCGCAATGTATGCAACAAGAAAAAGTATGAAATGATGTATCAAATAAATATACGCGATATTCCATCGGAAAGTGAGGGCTGAACTTTCTGATGGTTATTATAAAGATAAAGTCGGATTTATATTTGGCTGACATGTTGTGGTGAATTGTGTTGTGTTGCATTAGCAACGATCCCGATATCCGTCAGGGGAGTAGAGTGAGAAGTGACGCATAAAGATAGATCAGACTGGAAAAATTGATCTATTTTATGACTTGTCTGATTTGCGATTCTTCTTTCTGAATTGGAATGAACCTCATTGAACTGTTCCTGTTTAATGGTATCTTTTAGCAACGCTGTCAAGCTCTTTAACGAGGAAATGAAATTCGCCTTTATTCACTGCATGAACCCAATATCTTCTCTCTGAATTCTTTAAGTGCTTCGACTCTATACGGCTCTAGTTCTAAAATACAAAGTTGGGTTAGGTTTAGCCGTGCGTCTGAATATATCTTTCAGTCTCTTTTTTAGTCCTAGTTTTATATCGTTAGATAAAACTCTAGATCTAGAACTAGAAACGGCTTCGGGTTTAGCCGTACGTCTCCTTAAGACTAGTGTTAATTCTAGTTGTATTTCAGTTTAAATCTGTATATTTGAACTGACTTAGCCGTACAAATCTAAAAATATATGATGATTAGCCTACCTTCAAATACTAAATTTTGTCATTATCGATAATAAGGAAGACAACGTAGAACTTAAACATGCAAAACAACAACTTTTGTCAAAAGATTTATAAAAACAGATTATTGTAAAAAGGGCATTGATCAAACTAAAATTAGAACTGACACAAGCACTAACGTTAGAACTATTAGTAGGAAGTTAAAGTACTTATTAAATTAAAGTACTTATTACGTATTAGTACTTCCAAAGTACTAATACCACTTCAAACCAGTTTCTGAAGAAAGTTTTTCTGGAAACATCGAACTTGGCATCTGAAACGTCAAACATTCTTTCAAAAGATTCTAGTTTTAAATCTAGTATTAGTCCTAGCGATAGTTCTAGTGATCATTCTAGTATTAGTGTTAGTTCTAACTTTAGTTCAAATAACACCAGTCCTGAAAGCCATCGTACTTACAGGATATTGATCGTACAGATGTTGTTATTGCATATAATATGCATATGTGTGGCGTGTATTAGCGCGGAACTTATGTTTAAATGGTAAAATTGCACCTGAATATAAAAAAAGACGACCCATCGGTCTTAGAGCTGGTTGTATAATGTGCCGATAAACATCCCGACAGCGTTATCTGGCCGATAAGTTAGTTTGTACTGCCGTAGTTTATACGTTAGTTTATACTGCCGATAAGTTGCAAAGAAAGTGAAAAGTGTTAAAATTATCGATTTTTTAACAAAAATGCTAGAATATATCTCGAGAATTGGAAGATTTAGAAAGACATGTTTCGGATAAAAAATGTTGCTAATTATTTCCAAATATATATTTAGTAACCGGATTTATTTCATTGACCGATTTTACCAACCTAATCAATAAAAAAGTGGAAAGTGTCAAAATTGTCGATTTTTAACATCAATGGTAGGTTATATCTCGAGAATTGGAAGGTTTAGAAAGATATGTTTCGGATTAAAAATATTGCTAATTATTTCTAAACATATATCTAGTAATCGGCTTTATTTCATTCGGCAGTTCTACCAACTTAATCGATAAAAAAGCAAAAAGTGTTAAAATGATTGATTTTTAATGAATGGTGCTTAATATCTTGAAAATTAGAAGGTTTAGAAAGAAATATTTTGGATAAAAATGTTGGTAATCATCTCCAAATACATAATCAATAATTGGATTTATTCCATTGAGCAGTTTTACCAACCTAATCAATAAAAAAGTGAAAAGTGTCAAAATTATCGATTTTTTAACAACAATGATATGTTATATCTCGAAAATTGAATGATTCAGAAAGAAAAGTTTCGGATAAAAAATGTTGCTAATTATTTCTAAATATATATCTAGTAATCGGTTTTATTTCATTCGGCGGTTCTACCAACTTAATCGATAAAAGAGCAAAAAGTGTTAAAATGATTGATTTTTAATGAATGGTGCTTGATATCTCGAGAATTAGAAGGTTTAGAAAGAAATATTTCGGATAAAAATGTTGCTAATTAGCTCTAAATACATATTCAATAATCAAATTTATTCAATTGAGCAGTTTTACCAACCTAATCAATAAAAAAGTGGTAGTAAGTAATTATTACAACGTAAAAAGTTGTATCTTTGTTTTTTTATAACAAAAAACCTAACATAACTTGTCTGTGTATTCAATGTTTAATATATTATATTACATTTGTGGTAACTTCCAAGTAATTAACACTTTTTTATTAATTGAAACTGTTACGGAGATCGGTTTCATTCCCCTGTTTTATGTGGTTGAAACATTGTCTAATGTTAATTTCTCTTCATTTACTTATACATTAACCAAAAAAATCGTCCAAAACCTTGCTGCCGTTACTGGTATCATTTAAATTAAACATTATTTCAATAGTTTTGTAGATGCTAAATGTACAATTTCCACAATAGTTATTGCCAAAATGTCAAAATCATAATTAAAATTACAAATAATAACGTTAGCTGATAGCAACCCTTCTGACAAAAACAATTTGTACAACACCGAATATCTTTATCATCTCGATAAGTTTATCGGCCCGATAATTGTCTGACAGATTTATCGGTATATTGTACAACCGGCCCTAAGTGTAATCATTCTTCTTTACTCTTTAAATTAATTAAAAAAAAAGAAAGAGTGAGTCTCAGCTAACATATAACATCACGTCTGACAACATTATACATTGGCCTGTTCCCAATTGGGAGCAAAAAAATATTTCTTCGTAAAAAAATAACTGTTTGTTAATATTGTTGCTTTTACTCAACTACCTTAAATATGGTAATACACAAATTCTTGTTTCTTATAAAGTGTAATAGATTGTGCAATAAAGAGGTAACATCTTGTCATTTGGTAAGCAATAGTAAAAGTGGATGAAACAGTAAAGTAAAGAATAACTATGGAAATGAAGTAACTAAGGCAACCTTCACGTGACATTAACTAATAGAAAACAACTCATTTAGGGCCGGTTGTACATACAGTATGCTGATAAACTTCCTAATAGCGTTATCTAGCTGATAAATTAGTTTGTACTAAATTACAAAGTAAGGATATTTTTGTCGAAGAGATTATCGGCAGGATAACTTATCAGGTATCCACCAGATATCTTTATTGTAGAGCTTAAACATATTATATTAATCTTTAATATGATTTGTATCATATTACATTAATAAGAATTTTCAATCTATCCACAATTTGTTTAATAAGTGTACTTTTTAATTAATTGAAATCATCACAAAATATCGGTTTCATTCCTCTGTTCCATTATTTACATTATTTACACATTAACCAAAAAATCAT
Organism: Onthophagus sagittarius; assembly: GCA_036711965.1. Lineage (NCBI taxonomy): Eukaryota > Metazoa > Arthropoda > Insecta > Coleoptera > Scarabaeidae > Onthophagus > Onthophagus sagittarius. The sequence continues at coordinate 51,725,455 of JASERS010000002.1, forward strand.
TTTCAAACTTGTTGTCGTTACTAGAATTGTTCGATTTAAACATTATTTCAATATTTTTGTAGATGTCAAAAAAATCATAAAGTAATGATGTTAGTACTAACAACTCTTCTACATAAATTACTGGATATAGGGAGCAAAAGTGTTATCAACTGCCTTTTATTTAGCCGATAGCAATCCTCCCGACAAAAACAATTCGTACAATTGTCGAAATGTACATTAATTATACTTCAGTATGCTATACATATCAATCGTAATGAAACCGTTCAACGACGGTTTGTTAGATACTTAGCGCACAAAACGTTTTTACCTTGCTGTGATTACCTTCAGCATTGTGGATTACTAGGATTCCATACACTGCATCAGCGGAGATTGAGCTTAGATTTATTGTTTTTGTACAAATTGGTCAACAACTTCTTGGATGCTTCGGATTTTTGGTCGTTCATCTTCGAATATATATCTAAACTCTCCTTTAGTCCGGATAAAGAATGCGCACGCCTCTCACTGTCATGTGGACATATTTAATATATCAATTGCGACTTTTAAACGATTTTTGCGGGGTATGGTTGTGGCATAGTCCTGATATTGTTACAAATTTAAGAGATGTTATCACTATTAGTATTAGTAAGGAATTATCATTGTTAATCTTTGTGTTTATTGCTAGTGGATGCCGCTATTGGGTGTTTCCCTGTTGGTTTCGCAAATATATAAATAAATAAAGGTAAATGTTACCGACAGCACCCAGAAAGTCATTGCGATAATTCTTTTTTTATCTGATATAAAATAACTTAAAAAGGACGTTAAAAATTAAAAAAATGTGCTGTAAAGCGTTAAACTTACCGAAAAATCGTTTTAAAGTTCCGATGTGACGTCTTGTAATGTGGCGTCACGAAACTTGCTAACAACGTATTTTACCCTAGAAGACGATTAAAACAGCCTGCCAGGGATACTCAGGTACTCGGTGTTTTTTAAGTTATTTTTAAGGTAGGGCCGACTATGATTTTGGCCGACTAACGGCCGATTAGTCGGAGGATTAATCGGCCATTGCCGATTACTCCAAAATTCGAACGTGTTCGAATACTTTTGGAAGCGCTTATATGCTACATAAGCTTGTTGTAACTAGGGCTGGGAGATACTTTAAATGAGTTATTGAGTATCGATATTTTCGTGGTATCGATACTATTCAAAGTATAGAAAATATCGAAAGCATCGAATTATTAGAAATAATAGTGCATAATAAGCATATTTCTTATGTATTTTCTTTCTAGATTTTAGTTTTGGATACTGTACGTTATCTTAATGTCGGCCAACATGTTGATAGTGTGAGTGTTAATATCTCCAAAATCCTGCTCATCATTTGGAAGTCTGTTAACCTGCTAGGAAAATGAATTAGAACTGTTCCAAACACTGCACATTATCTTCACAACTGCTAACTTGTTGGCAGCATGAGCTATTATGTCTCCAACGTCATGCTCATCAATTTGAAATTTGTCAACTTATTGGCAGCATGAACTATTACTGTTTCAAACACTGTACACTATGAGTGCTTGTGTCTCCATAGTCCTGCTCGTCAGCTTGAAGTCTGCCAACTTATTGACAGCATGAGCTATTACTATTCCACAGGCTATGTATTAACTTAGACTGCCAACTTGCTGACAGCATGAACTATTACTGTTCCACAGACTATATATTATTTTAACAACTGTCAACTTCATTCTCATCAGCCTTGTTGGCAGCATAAGCTATTACTGTACCACAGACTATATGTTATCTTAATGACTGCCGACTTATTGGCAACATAATCTTGTTCCACCGATTATACAGGCTGTCCGGTATTTTCCGAATCAGAGGTATACAGCGATGTAGAGTACGTTATTTTGAGATGATTTTTCTAATAAATTTTTTTCATATTGTTTATAACAACTGCACAAGAACTATTTAAAAGACGTCTAATAGCAACACTGGGAAACGACAGAGGAGGTCGTAAATCAAACTTAGGAAATCGGTCCAACATTCATAATTCAATTGTTATGATAAGATACATATCATTAAAGGTTAACGGAATGAAAATGAATATGTTTCAATTTTTTAATTACAATAATTCAATACATTATGTGTCATAATATGTAAAAGAACAATAAATATGTAGGAGGGGAGTGATAAGGTGACCTCTTCTGTCGTTTTTCAGGATCGCTATTGGACATCTTTAAACAGTTCCCGTGCGGTTCAAAATAATGTACTCTACATCGCTATATACCTCTGATCCGGAAGATACCGGACACCCTGTATACTATCTTTTTACTGTTCAAAACACTGTACATTATCTTAAAGACTACTACCTTATTGGCAGCATGACCTATTATGTCGTCAGAATCATTTTTGGCAATTTGAGGTCTGCCAACTTGTTGGCAGCATGAGCTGCTATATTTCCAAAGTCCCATCACTTTGAAGTCTTCAAACTTGTTAACAGCATAAGCTATTATTATTCCACAGACTATATATTATTTTGATTTTTAAGCTATTATTAATCCAAACACTATACATTATCTTAAAGACTTATGTCTCCAAAGTTCTGCTTCTCAGTTTGAAGTCTGTCAACTTGATGACACCATGAGTTATTCCTGTTCTAAACACTGTACATTATCTTAAAGACTGCTGAGACCTGTTATATCTCCAAAGACCTGCTCATCAGCTTAAAATCTGCAAACTTGTTGATAGCATGAGTCAATTCTATTTCATAGACTATATATTATTTGAAGGACTGCCAACTTGTTGACAGGGTGAGCTATTATGTCTCCAAAATTTTGCTCATCAGTTTGAAGTCTGCTAACATATTCATAACATGAGCTATTACTGATCCAAATATTGTACATTATCTTAAAGACTTCATATATCATGAGCTATTATGCCTTAAAGCTCCTACTCATCACTTTGTAGTCTGCTAACTTGTTTACAGTTGGTTCATTCGAACAAAGAATTACGTATCAATTTATGAAAAAAAATTATGATTTCTTATGGACAATTAATTGCGAACTAGCACCGTATTTTTCCATAGCTCGAACAGTAGAAATAAAAATCAAAATGAAGGATGAGAGATGATCACGTCTGATCACTGTAGTATATTAATTTGTACGAAAATGTCTTTCTGCATCTCTTTTCATTGTCTCAGTACGCCTCTTTTTATTTCGTCTAATAGGTTGCTTATAAAATAAATTTTTCGTTGAATTACAGGTTGTAGGGAACTTATGCTAATATTAAACCTATCAGCTGCTTCTTTCCGAGATCGGAAAGAAGCCGTTCAATGACTAGTTAATCACAGACGTGTTAATATGTGCTGTTTTTCCATTAATTTTCCATTTCTCTTTAGTAACTACTAGGGCTAGGCGGTAAATTATCTCAATAAGATATAGAGTATTAATACCTTTGTGGTAGCGATACTATTCAAAGTATCGAAAGTATCGAATTATTGGAAATAATATTTTAATAATAAAATAAAGTATATAATAAGTACATTTTTTATGTATTTTCCTTCGTAAATTTTAATTTTGGAGTTAATGTGATGGAAATAATAAAGACCAAATGAAAGGGAAATAAATTCCGCACTTCAACTCTTATTAAGAACATATAATAATAATAATAATAATAATAATGTTTATTCAAACATAATGATAAAACATACAATAATAATAATAATATAATAATAACCACTGAGGTGCAAAGCACCTGTGCGTGGTATATATATGTACTCATATCTTACCTTAAGTCAATCAAAATTCAATTTCAATGTTCAACCCTTCCCAAAAACACAATAACAATGACAATGAAAAAGAAACTCTACATTATAATAAAACAAATTATCCAATTTTTCCCTTAGAAATTATTTTCACTTCCCTATCAATTTTTTTACATCTACATTTTTTCCCCTTGCTTTTCTATTCAAGATTTTTTTTAGGTTACTATACTATTTAACACTGCCCTGTTCATTCTCCTCAGCCAATCTTTACATTCTCTCTTATATGAAGCTCTCGATGTAATTTTCTGTAATTCCACAGGCATAACACTGATGATCTTAAGTGCTATATACTCATAATTTCTTTGTCCAATCTTTTTATTGCATTTCGGTTTTATTATATGGATTCAATATGTTCTTAATAATTTTCCTTGATTGTATTTCGTACTCATCTGGAAAAAACAAGAATATACGTAATATTTGGAGTTATTAATTGTAACAGGAATTGAAATAATAAGGAATAACCACATATTGACTGTCATCTTCAAAGTATATTAGTTCTCTCGAAATACTTTAGGACAGATCTTGATCTGATGTATATCGATCTTAAATATACTGCAATCTCAATTTCCTGTATACATAAAACAGATTGCAATACTTTCGATATTTCAATACTTTTCATACTTCGATACTTTTGATACTTCGATACCGATACTTTGCTGATAGCAAATACCGATACTGAGGTAGGTATCGATACCATCGACAAGTATCGACACTTTACTCAACACTGATTGTAACAAGTATGATGTCGAGATGTACAGAGTGTTAAATAATTATGTACCCAAAATTCACAGGATTGGTATTGGACGCGACGAAAATTTCTGTTATTTAATAGTATTATATTATTATATAAACGATAATTCTGTTTCCTACAACTATTTCGAAACATAAAGGCACTAAAAAATCACAACAATAACATTCGATTGATCAGGTATCAACCTCTGGTTACAGTCTAGTTACTAATTTAGAAATACCGATTCTGCTACTAAACATTGAGATACGCACCTAAAATTACAGCACTCACGTGGGTCACGATAATTATATAACACGGTATATTCGGTTTTTCTTTCGTAATACAGATATTTGTGGTAAAGTGTTATTTTTATAAAGAAAATTTTAATCTTCTAAGCAAAGCTGAGAAAGAAATTGCGTGTATGGGTACTTAAAAGTACACCCACATTCAAAAAATTAATCATCATTTTTCACTATGTAATAAATAAATACATAACATTATTGTTATTTTATTTTTCGTTGGTATATTTTTTGCAGCATTATAATAAACGCCGACTAATCGGTTTTATTGTTTAATGAGCCGATTAATCGCCGACTAATCGCAAACTAAAAAGTGGCCGAATAGTCGGCTCTTCCGATTAGTCGCCGATTAATCGGTACAACCCTAGTTATTTTACATCAAATAAAAAAGGATTATCGCAATATCTTTTTGGGTGCTGTCGGTAACATATTCCTAAGTAAATACCGAATATCTTTATCTTCCCGATAAGTTTATTAGCCGAATAGTTGTCAGATTTATCGGTATATTGTACAACCGGCCCTACATCAAATATCGTCCTTCTAAATTAATAACGTTATTAGATCGTTCACTTTTCTAATTACGTTTATAACTGGATTATCGACACAGTTTACAATGTATACAATCAACTTTATTTACGGCACATCCCTAAAATATTGTAACCTAAAATTGACATCATTCAACAACAACCGGAAACAAGTGCAAATGGAATATCTAAGTACCACTCAATTAGGATGACACAGTTTTGGGAAACATTACTTCGGCATTCACTACCTGTTGTTTCAAAGTATTAAAACAATGTAACATTACAATATTTTAAAATAAGATAATAATAATAATAATGAATGTGCATTCAATACTCATAGTTAATTAAAATTCCGATTGCGTGTACAAAACAATAATGGCAAATGAGATCATATACAGTTTGCGCGAGATTGTCAATCATCGTATCTCTCTCTTTTTCTCATCGTTCCATCTTGAAGATGAATAGATACCGCCTCATTGTCGATGTTCGATCGGAAATTATTAATTGCGTTACTTGGTGGGTTGCATGCCGAGGTTCATACGTGCCTGTTGTTGCTTCTCTGGTCGGGGTAATCTACGTACGTGATGGATTACCGGTCGAGAAACGCATTACAACGGTTCTACATAGATATAATTCGCACTATGCGTGTACTCATTCACGGCTCGGGGTAAAAGAAATGGTTACGGTGTGGCGCCAAGAATGTGATTTATAGATATAACTGATTAGAATTTCTAATTGCTGTTTAATTAGCATGTTATTTTTATTCCTATCGAGGAATTCTGTTTTATAAACAAATGATAAAGGGGTAATTTAATCACAAACGTGGAAAAGTAATCTGTTATAGTTGCTAATTTGAAATAAATTATTTACATTTTTGTTGTAGACTTTAACCTCAATGGCAACTTACTTGGTGATGTTAATGCAGTTTAGAGCTACTTTAATGCGAAATTCTGCGTTACAAGCACATCGGGTAGGATCGAGCAATCTCAATAAAACGATATGAGGCGTACTAAAATGAAAGAAAGTTCTGCAAGGTAAGTAATCGTGATGGTTTTAAAGTGGGCCCGCATCATCGCAAAAGGGCAAGTAATAAAACCGGAGAAATAAAAATGCAACCGACTAAGAATGAAGCGAAAAAAAAATACAAGAAAACAACTATCTAAAAGCTTTCTTTCATTTTTCGCAACGGTCGCCGGTTTTATTTTTATTTTTCTTTTAAAATAATAATACCAACCTGACATTTCCTCTGACATTTTTCCCTTCAACATTTCAGCTCTCGGCTTTAATTTTAGGTCGTTGACTTCACAAGATTTTTTATTTATTACTTTATGTTTATTTCATTCGATTAGATTCTATTGGGTATTGTATACATATTTATTATCTCTTTAAAAAAATCTAAACTTTCTATTGTTGGCTTTAACAATAAATTAAAAAAAATTTTATGCATAATGTAATCAAATTACTTTTGTGTTTGTATTTATTATTACGTTCTTTATCTGATTAAATAAAAATAAAGTGTAGAAATCCTTTTAAATGTCAGTCAAATAATTTTAAAAGGCATGATAAATGAACTTTAAAATCGTTTCTATTTTTAATACACTTTAATTGTTAAGGTTAGAGAATTAATAATAAAAGGAACAATTATTGCATTTTATGCAGATGCATTAGCATTCAATTATTGAGCTGTATGTTGAAATGAATAGACTCTTAATTGGTTACAAAAGGGAAAGTGAAATTTAAAGATCATTATTTAAGATCGTTCAAAAGTTTTAATGCAGCAACTTCCAGTTATAATGAACCCGTTTAAAGTGAACTTGCGCTTATTCTGAACCATTACAGAAGGTAATAAATAAATTCCAACCTAACTTTCATAATAATTGAGTATTCTGAACACAATGGGGTGTATAGGTTACGCTTAGATTAAGTTTTGTAATTGCAAATTTTTTTTGTAAATCGATTAAACTATCAGTAGTCGATGCACTGGAGTGTAGACAAATATTGAAAGAGGTATTGATATATTGGAAAGAAAAGAAAAAAAATTGAAGGAAACTGAAAAATTGTAAAAATTATTGAAGATTGATAAATTGAACGGTTCAAGAAACATCATGGAAATAAATCTGATATACAATTTGTTGGTTGCAAGAAAAGTGGTCACAGATACAGGAACGTTGACGTAGTCTGTTCCATAAATGGATGTTCTAGATGGAAAACTATCTAAAAACAATAATAACATCTTCGTTTTATAGCAATAATTTGTACGAAATCAGCAAAAGAATATTATTGCTCAAACCTGAATCGAAAATTCCACTAACTAACGCCTTACAAAGTATTAGGGTAGATTTAAGCACCTTAGTAATGCCCTAAAGTCTTATTCCCGTATATTAGCAATCAAACTATGTCGACAAGTTTGATCTTCAACTCATCCAATGTTAGAGATGATAATATATCATCGTATCGTTTCTTCGATTTCATTTTGTAGAGTTCTTCAATATGTTCATCACCTATTTTATGTAGCATTTCTGTAGTATGTCGCTGGGTTGCGGTCCAATAAAAGGCATGCTTGCTGATTCTTTGGCAAGCTTGTTCGCCTAATCCATTAACCATAACACATTTTTGACCTGAAAGAAACGAAGTCGATATGTTTACAACCCATTAGTGACTTTTGATCTTTGATAATCGGTAGTGGTCATATTGCTGAAGTTGCATTATCAGATTAGCTGTGATTTATTTATTAAGTTTGTTTTGCTAAAGCATGGACAGATAGAGCATGCAACACGTGCAAATGATAAAATGGTTTCATCGAAATGGGTGTTTTATTTGTGCATCGCCCTGCACACTTCGCCCATTTTATGTTTGTTCTATAAAGACTGAAACATCTCCGCTGATTGTCAAGAGTCAAATTCAACTGACCCAGGAACTGATGATAAACGACCATAGACAAAGATGTGTGTTCGCTGAATGAGCCCTGGAGCAGTTAGAAACTGATCTTAATTTTCATTAAAAAATCATTTTTAGCTATGAGCCATTTTTGGTTGGGTTGGGTTGGTTAAGACACAAAATTGCCAAATTTGGAACGATATCAGTTTATTGTTTGATATGGAATGCCGGCGTCATCGGTCCATATTTATTTCGAAACGACGTCGACCAGGCCATCACTGTCAACGGCCAACGCTAAATGGCGATGACTACAGCTCTTGACTATAGTGACTTCTTTTAACGTGTATTAGATAATATGGATATCAATAGACTTATAAACAACAGCCTTCCAAGTCAACATAAACCGTGTTAATCCATCAGTAAAATTTAGCCTGATTTATGCGCTCGAGTCATGGAAAATTGGATATCTTGTTTTATTCCACACATAATAGCGCATAATAACACGTAATAATATCCATGATATCTCATACACACGCTATGTTATTTAACTTTAACATAGGAAGCATTTAATGAATTGCTTTATGGCTACTCGATTGAAAATAAAAACGTTCAAATTTTTCTTAAAAGTTTCTCAAGGTTTAAAGCGGTGTGGTACCTTATAGCTACAATTGCAGTCTGCATGGTTATATTGCATTATAAGGGCATCCTAATACAGCTTTTTGGCTTGTTGATACCCATATCCATCAGCCCAGGATTCTTCAAACATGACCTTCTATTTCTGGTAAAAATTTTATTTTGTCGGGAATGGATCCGGTTTAGTTAGAATCAAGTAGAATTTTGAGATTTCTTCTAAGCTGAATAGAAATCAGCTTGAGTAAAGGTTATGTCTTCAGTGACAAGGCGTTCAGAATTGGCTTTTTTGTAGGTATAAGTAAAGTGCTGTGAAAACAAGTAAGAAATCAAAAGCGGTCATTATTAGAGATGGGTCAACTAAAATTAATAAACCGGATTAACTAGAGATTAGATTATATCATGTTAATTCGAGTTAGACTGGTATTAACTCGAGTTGGGTTTACACGCATAAACAGCAAAACTACAATGATTCATCCAAGCAAGCACTTACAAAAAAACGCACAATCATTTCGTTCCGCCCGACTTTGTCAATTATCGCTAGTGTAGTTAGTGATTTGTTGTTATATTCGTAAAATTTGATAGAAATGGGAGATAGAACTCGTTGAAACGAGAATGAGAGATAGAACTGTTGAAAAGAAGAATATTGTTAACTCCTGCATATTTGAATTGGTAGAGGATACAATGTTTCTGAAATTGATAAGTTCAAGTATTGCAAAGGAAGTAGACTGAGATTTTGACGAAAAAATTGCAAAACTCGAAGAACGAGTCGGCGAATTGGAAGAGGATAACTAACAACTGAAACAGAGGGTGGCCGAGTTGGAGGTGCAATATGAAATCACCACCTTGTAGGAATTTGGCTTGATTCAGATTGTTGGCCACACGAGTAACTAAGACCACTTCGCCAATTACCGACCTCGTCTTTGTCTCAGACGGTGACAACATTGGGAACATTAGTGTTGTGTCGTTAGCGGGTATGTCTGATCAAGAAATCGTTTGATACGAATTGTTTGCAGAGTATGTGGTGCAGCCGCTTGCTTTTGTCACTAGGCATATTTTTTCTAATTTTGTTTGTCAAAAGTCTTTGTGCTATTCCTATTTCTCTAAGTTTTAGTATGATTAATATTAATGATAAAGTAAATGTTTTGACGGAAATATTTTTGACAATTTTTCGAAGGCGAAAATTGTTTTATTACAAAAAAAAAATAAAAGCCAGATTTATTTGCTGATTTAGGTCCGATTAACATTCTGCCGATGCTGTTTAAGGTGCTGGAGGAAATTGAGTGAGCAGCTGCATTCGGTTGTTTACAAATATAAATTGTTTCCGGAGACGCAATCTTGTTTCAGGGCGGGTTATGGATGCGCTACAGCTTTGCTCACCATAGTGGATGATGTACTTAAGGCGTCCGATAGCGATAAAGTGACGGTACTGTGCTTGATTAAGACATTTGACAGAACGAATCATAAAATGTTGTTGTCATATTGGGCTAAGCCAATCTGCAATAAGTCTTTTGATGAGTTACTTATCTGATAGGAAACAACAAGTAGCTATAAATGGTCGCTTTCCGAAATCGACATTTGGTATCAGGACTACTCTCAAATGTGTAGTGGAGTGCGCAAAAACTACTGAATACGTGAAAAGGTTGGTACGACTCTCTGGACGGTATGGGCTTTCCAAAAATCCACAAAAAAAAACGGAATCAATGCTATTTGGTCTTCTTACTACATGAGATTGAAATTTGTATACGTAATTATCCAATTATTATAAATAATACATTTTTTGACTACACGGCTATTGTTCGTGCAAATGCAAGTGGCATGTATTAACTTCCTTTCTTCTTGTCACTTACGGAATATAGAAAAGTGCTTGGGTGGACTCTGACATTTTCTTAGAATGGCTTTCGAAGATTTTCATACCCAAATAAAGAAGTACAGGGAGAAAGAAGGGAAGGTAGGAAAAGCATTGTTGCTCATTGACAATGACACACAATTGATATCAAGGATATCAATTGCAGTCATCGTAGTAACATATCAAAGACGAAGAGGATATTAATGAATAGCTCGAAATAGACTATGATCTAAAACGACATCAAATTGATGAAGACGATGAAATTATTGATGTAGTAGTTACTAATAAGGATGATAATAATGCCGAGAATAACAGTGACGATGATAATGATGACTGGAAACTACCGTGAAGTGGTTCGAAAAATAGTCCGAGTTAAATTCAACACAATTGTTAGTACTGAAACGAATACGGAATTTTTTGGTATGTGGCTAAATTCTACTGTTTCTAGTTCCAGGTCTAATGTTAGCTCTAAAGCTCGGTTGCAAGTCTAGTAATAGTTATATTTTTAGTGCCAGAAGAATTTAAAATAATCTAAAGCTAAACAAGAATTAAAACTAGAACTAATACTAGACCTAAAACTAGAATGTTTCGGTATAGCCGTGCGTCTTCATACGCACTGCTAAAACTTAATCTTCCTAGCACTAGGTGTAGTGTTAGTTCTAGTTTTTATTGCCATTCAATGCTTGATTGTTGAAAATTCGTCTGAAAGTAAAAGTATAACTACTCCTGAACCTATAACCTAGCTTTAGTATTAACACTAGACTTTGAGCTAGAAACATTAGGATTTAGTCGTACCTCTCTTTAGACGGCTAAACCCTAATGTTTTTAGTTCTGAGTCTAGTGTTAGTTCTAAAGGTAGCAACCAACACTAATGCTAGGTTTAGCCGTGCATCTGAAGTCGCACGGCAAAACCTAAATCTTTCTAGGTCTACTGTTAGTTCTAGTTTTAGTTCGATACAAGTATAAAACAATATAAATTTGTAGCATTTCATAAAGACAACAATTTCTTTAAACATTTTTTAAAAAATCGTAGACAATCGAATTCTTAAATAAATGATTTATTCTCCTCAAGAAGTTACAGACGTATTAGACTAACAATACATAGATACAGTTACATCTGATTGTAATTATTAATAGTACTTGCTACCATATATATCTTGGGACAACCCTACGATGGTAGTTCAGCTCTTGCAGTTCTTCCACTTCCAACGTAAATAAAATAAAACATAAATTAAAGTATGTAACGTAACCAACAACGAGATGATGTGGCCAAAGAAATTTATGAAAGAGAAAGTGCTGCCAATTTACAAAGACATCATAGGAAAATAAGAACGAAAATGGAAGACAAAAGATTGCAAAGAGGAGGTCATAGAAGAATAAGAAGAGTAAATGGATGAAAAAGTTCACGGGTTATCACACACACTCACCCCTTTCAATAAAACGTACACGGAGATGGGCTCACACTCTATGTTTTCTAATGCAAAGGATACGCACTCCTCCAAAGATTATAGTAAGCTTCTGATATGCTGCAGATATATGGATTGGTAAGCTATGCCTTCCTTTAAATCTTATATTGACAAAGTGCACATACCCTCGATATTGTATTTTTGCAAATAAGTACGGCGGCGTGTTCAATCAATTCAACTTCGAAAGCTTTACACTAACATGATCTCGTCTCTTCAAACCAAATATTAAACGAATACAAGAGTTTTGGACCTTTTGTGTTTTTAACATTGTAGGAGAGAAATGCAGAGTACAATGTATCAGCAAAATTAAACAACGAGAGTACCATACTGTCACAAAGCACAGTTTTCAATTAATATTAAGAAAATTTCTGTTTGAATATATAATTCTTAAGCTTTTTGGACACAACTGTTAATATGATCATTAAAAGAAAAACTTTCATCTAAGATTTTGAACACATGTTTTAAATTGAAGTGTATCATTACTTATCACAACGATCATCCTATTAATTAAATGTCTTGTATTCTTTGGATCAAAGAACATAATTTTAGATTTCTTATGATTAAGATGCGGTGAATGACGCGTTGAAATTTCAAGAAGAAATTGAAGATCAGAGTTTATTCGTACACCTGCTTCTTTCAAGTGTCTAGGAGGAAAGGAATAGTATAGTTGTAAATCAGCCGCATAAAAGTGAGATTTTTAGTAGATTATATAATTAACAAAAGTAGTAGTTTAAAGCGTGGTGACAAGATCGAGTCCCAAGGCACCCCTGAATCGGTCATCAAAAGATCCGATTATTTAATTTCCAAAACGACTGACTGCGATCTTTGAGAAAGGTTATCTGAAGACCAAATCTATTGAAGACCGTGATAAAGCAATTACGCCACTAAAATTTTACGATCTAACGTATCAAAAGAATTTGTGTAATCTAATAGTAATATTACCTTTTATCGGTTTCTCGCACTATATCATCAACGATTTTAATCAGGGCCGCAGAGCAAACTATTCCCCTCAATATACTAATAAGAGTTGGTTCCATATCTTTCGATTACTTTGGACATGGCGTGTAAAATACTAATAGGTCTTAAGTCCGTATAAGTAGTTGGACTTCTGGTCTTAGGTAAAGGTTTAACCACGGACTCCTTCCATAGTGCAAGATATCTCCCGGATGTAAAGCAGCAGTTAGTTATATCCCTAATATAAGGCACAACATGGGGGCAACACATTTTAATAACTCCAAGATCAAGCCCATCACTACTGAAAGCCTTGCTTCGAATCATTAATAGTGTCTCAATAATTTCAGAGTCATGCACCAAATGAAAACTAAAACACGTGTTGGAGTGTCTGCTGAATTTGTATCAATTCTGATCAGTCACAGTGATAGCAGGGACAGACCTAATAAAATAAAAATTTGTGAGATTAGGATCCCGAAAACATAATTGGGATGTATGTACGTTTTGCAACTGGCATCTGGAACATATCACACTTTCTCAGAGCTCACCATGCGTTATTTGAATTCGCTAGTTGAAGTTGAAAATATGCCTTTTTTTCTCTTTGAACTAAGGACGTAACTAGATTCCTTAAAAATTTATAATAACTCCACTTGGCAGGGGATTTTAACCTTGAGGAAGGAAGGTTGCACGAAAGAAGTTTCAGTGCACTATGATCAGAGACCCTCTACCGGCAAAACACTCTTCGACTGAATGCATTCAATATTAGATACAGCAATGATATCAAGGATTGAAGATTTTGCCCCCATTACTCACGTAGGAACGTCAATAATTTGAGTTAGATCAAAAGAATCGTACAAATCTGCAATAGCCAGTGTTTTTATATCATCAACACATTCCATATTAAAATTTAAGTTGCCCCTTAATAAAACATCATTGCAACTGTTGGTGCTATCTTTGAAATATTCGTCTCCGATTCGTCAATAAATCCAAGTAATTAAAGTTTGGAGGGCGATAAGCTACTCTGATTGTAATTTCAATCCGTTTCAATTCTACTGCAATCTACAACTATTCGATTGACCGAATTTTAATATTTACCGACGAAAATTGTACCTTGTTACCAATGTGGAAAGCTTAAGATAATTTGATAATTTTTTTCTAATTTATAAAGGAATTTGAGATATGAAATGTTTCTAAACCTAAATTTGAAGCATTTCATAAAAATACCAATTTCACCCCTACTCTTAATTTATGTACTAATTTAAAAGTATTTCTACGTATTCATTAAAATATCATCATTTGTTGAGAGGTCGTCACCATTAAATAAATCATAAAGATAAATTCCAAAATCATATTATCACAACAATAATAGTGACTACAAAGAAATTATTCATATATTACAACTGTATATTCATGATATAATTAATAACTTTATATCAAAAAATACGTTTACAACTCATAAATTTTCGTTTATTATATCGTTAAGTTATTAGTTTTAAATTTTCTGTACCGTTATATATCATAAAATAAGAATTATGTACACATTTCTAAGAACTAATTTCAATTTTACAACCAAGCAATTAAAATTTATTCGCTTAAAACAATTAAGTTTATAATCATAGCGTGTTGAAATTAGTTCGAAATGAAATCAACTACAAATTTAGATAGCAGATAGTAAATTGCTTTGTAAATGTAAACACCGCTACACCATTTTTAATAAAATATCTAAAACACATCATCTCTTTCTCCTTTAATCTTATATTCCATTGCTATTCTAATTTCATCTATAATAAACCGAAGTATCGTCACATTCATAGCATTGTTAAATAGTTTACAGTCACCACGTTAATTGACCCGTTTAATAAGATAAACTCCATTCATAACTATATTAGTATTATTGAATGCAGCACGATTTTATGCATAAAAATCCTTCTTATGTAAATAGGTCGCGACAATTTTTCCTTTTTTATTTAAACCTAAATTTTAATTGGTAATAAAAACTCTTTGAAAAGATACAAAGACTTTATCAATGCGTGTACTGTTTTCAGAAATGGCTAACGGTTATTTTGATTGAATTTCACGTTTATCGCAAAAGAGAGGTTTTAAAACGGCCATAAAATATGTTATCAATAGAACTATTAGTCAACTAATTATAAAATTAAAAAATAAATAAATAAGCGAAATTCTCTTATTTTAAAGACGACTTTTATCGTACATCCATTTAAATTCTGATGAAGTGAACAAGATAAAAAAGATTTTCGTTTAAATTTATGAACATTTTGTAACTTAAACCAGATTGAAGTAACTAGATAAAACGTAAAATGTAAATCAGTGCGTATAGATGATATCTTGTTGCAATTTAGAATTTGCAAACTCGACTTTCCTCTGCGTACAACGTCAATAACTGTCAAGGAAAAACGATTTTTTCCCATCCACGATGCCGATTTATTGACGTTAGTGGCACAATAGTAGCTTTCATGATGGTCAAAGACGCGTGGTTTTGCAATTTTACCGTTTCATTACTGAACATTACTAACGTAGAGTTGCATAAAATACATTTGTTTTCTTTATCTGTCCTTATAAATTTCCTTTAATCGCCGATAAACAAATTTTAGTAATTGAATCAATTTTTATGTTGTTTTTACTAGTAACTATTGTTTCAAGAAAAAGTGATTAAGATCAAACGACCATCTGGTTTAAAAGAAAGAAGACATCACAATGGATTTCCGAAAGCAACATCTTGAGACGCATCTCGACAAACTAACAAAACAGTTTATTGGCCACTAAAATCCGTTTATAACACTTTGTGAGATCAAACGGTTGGCGTTCAGAGTTGGAGTTTATACTGACGGTTACATGCACTTTGTTGCGTAATACATGCAGATAACTAAGTAGAAAGAAAATTATTTAATTTTTTCCCTCTCCGTCCATCTTATTCTTGTTCTTGTTCACTAAATTGATGCCACTAGAAATCGTCGTTGTCGTGAAGTGTTTTCGGCTATCTGTGCACTTAACACTTTAAATTGATGAATAAAGCATGGAGGGAGTTATCTGGGCGTCGAAGACGTTGACGGATCATGAGTGTAAAAGGGTTCTTAAAGTTGTAGTCTGTAACGGAAGCCAGGCAATATATGTGGAAATCGTGAGATATACGAAAATTACATCGTGTGATTTCGCGAACGGTTTTATAAACAGATCGTTTTTAGTTACGCTCTCGCCAAAATAGCAATGACCTAGATTGTCGTTTGTAATATGTCATTGGGTAGACAAACTTTATGCAATCGATTAACAAGATTAACTTCAATTTTTTTTAAATAAACTAACAAAATCAAAATTTAAATAAATTACATAAACGT
The DNA here is from genome assembly GCA_036711965.1 of Onthophagus sagittarius. Lineage (NCBI taxonomy): Eukaryota > Metazoa > Arthropoda > Insecta > Coleoptera > Scarabaeidae > Onthophagus > Onthophagus sagittarius. Next base: position 51,741,924 of record JASERS010000002.1, read on the forward strand.
AATTTCAATTGACGTCAACCATGAATACAATCAAGAAATTAATTAATTAAATTATATCAATTAAATACGATTCTATGATATTAATTTCTTCAAACCTAAGCTTTACTTAAATCTATTTCTAACGTTTTAATTGTGTAATCCACTTTACATGCACTTTACAAAACGATTAATTCATGTTAAAGCTTGTTATAAGCTTATAGGTATAAGAAATTGAAAGCTGATACTAATACGTTATTTCATAGAAATTGTTTTGTCCACTTCTGTTAGGTTTATTATTACCTTACGCAATCTACCTCCCTACAAGCTGGATTCTTAAACTTCATAAACTTTAGGATGCTCAATTAATATGTGATTGCAACTTTGATACTTTGATAAATACGTCGTTTAATTCCCGATCGATTTACAAATACACAATTTACTGTCAAAACACATTATGAATTAAGTACGCGATTCGTGGAATTATTTGTTAAGAATTTGCATAGGATCAATTGACCGTAATAACCTGATAATTAATAAGTAAAGAGCGGAAATATGCACAGAACAAATCAATAATATGCGCATATATCAAATTTTGACAAAATATGCACTAGTATATGCTCCTATTCCTTCAGAGACACAAGCTGTTTTTCAAAAAAGTGCATTTTCGAAAAGTCATCATACCTTTTTATGTAAAATTCGGTGGAGTAAGTTAACTTTCCTTCAAAGATATATTTTTGTAGTTTTTGACATTAAAATGAAGTTTTTTCTTTGAAATATACAATTTGGAAACTTTTAAGATTTTCAATTGCATACTAGTAAATTTCAAAATTTAAAAGATCGTGGTCTTATTTTTGAAAATGAAGAAATAACTTGTAAATAAAAGTTCTAACACATCAACACATCACACATCAAAAGAATAATGTGTTTTTGATGCTTTAGTACAATCACGAATAAAACGATAAAATTTGATAGATCGTGGGGTCTTATTTTTTAAAATAAAGATATGACTTGTATATCAAATCCAAGGTTGAACCTTCCTCTTTCAAATGAAGTTTAACTCGTTGTTTCAATTTGATATTACCTAAGAAATGTAAAAGGATTATGTGTTCTTGTCGTTTTAGTGAAATCAAGATAAAATTGATGAAATTCGAAAGATCGGGGAAGTCTCATTTTTGAAAATGAAGAAATGACTTATACATCAAATTGAAGGTTGAACCTTCCTCTTTCAAATGATGTCTGACTCGTTGTTTCAGCTTGAAATTCGATTCCACTTGAGAAATGTTAAAAAGGATTTGTTCTTGTTGTATTGGAGTACTCACGAAAATAATGATAAAATTTGAAAGATTGTGGTCGTCTTATTTTTGAAGATGGAGCAATGACCTATAATCAAATTGAAGATTGAACCTTCCTCTTTCAAATGATGTTTAACTCATTGATTCAATTTGAAATCGATTTCACCTAAGAATTCTTAACGGATGATGTGCTTTTGATGTTTCAGTGGAATCATCAAAAAATGATAAAATTTGAAATATTATGAAGGTCTTGTTTTTGAAAATGTTGAAATAACTTCATTCCTTTTTTAGATCATGTTTAACTCGTTTCAGTTTGAAATCGATTCTATTTAAGAAATGTTACATTCAGGGATCTACACGTGTTTTATCAATGTAAACCGCATAAGGACAATGTGAAATAAATTAAATTAAAATTTGCTTAAATAATGAGATTAAATTATTTTCTGCCAAATATGCCAAAATGTGCAATGTTGACAAAAATATGCATTTTATTTCGAAAAGAAAGATAGTATACAAAATATGCAAAAATATGCATTATGCATATTTTCTGCTTTCTATTAATAAGTAAGTTGTCGTTCCTTTGAAAATGTGATGGAAAACACAATTTTGGCAACTAAGTACCCGAGAAATAATAATAATAATAATATACTTTATTGGAACAGTATAAATTTAACTGGTTGGCAAGGGCGAAGTTAAGACACGCGTCAAGCAAGTTGTAAAAGAAAATACATAACTTTCCGTAATTAAAATGTAGATTAGTAAGCAAGATCTTTTGATTTTCACAATGACTAAAATAAATTGTAAATCACAGCGAATATTTCTCCAAGTGTCTAATGCAAATTGAGTCGCTTGTAGCACGTCCATTTCCGAGCTAACGTCTTTAGTAGTATATGACAATGTTAATTAGAATTCTTCTATTTCTCAATGATGTTGTGCTGAGCTTTGCAATATCGCTATTTTTATATTTTATTCACACTCATATTCATACAATTAGTGCTTTCAGAATATCACTACTGTACCTCCAGTGTACATTTTCTGAGTTCACTTAAGGGTTTTCTTATCCGTTGTGTTTTTGTGATCTAACAGATGTGGAGACAGAATCTTCTAGTAAAAAACCTCATGAACCATTGTGGCAATGAAGCGATAGCGAACAGACACCAGACGAATGATGAGTAGAGGTGGTGTCGGATATGTAGAGAGGATTATCTTAGGATCTTGTTGGGAGGATGTAGCGAGCTGGTTAATTTTGTTGAAGTCGTGCCATTATGTTGGATTGTGCTGAGTTGGGTTTGACTAACTTTACTTGTGTTGGATTGTATTATTCCTATATGGACAACGTCACCCTGTTAATTAGGGGTCGAAATATCGATAAAGTCTTGGAACGATCGCACAGTGTTATGAATAGGGCACGCGAGTGGACTGTAGCCAATGAGCTTTAACTAAATGAGTTGAAAACCGTTAAAATGTCATTTAGTCTTAGAAATTCAAATATACTGAACCACAGTTACACTAAGCTCCTAGGGGTGTACATTACACCACCAAATTTAAAATTTATTATCATATTGCCATAATAGGCGACCTTCCCCCTATTAAAAGTCGTAGTATTTTTGCATTGAGGCACCCGATTGGTGCAGTTTAGCTGGATGTAGCCAAGCTGGAAAATCTCGCGTTGGCAACTTATTGCATTTTGACATGGGGTAATAATACCAGCTGATGCATATATTTTCAAACTACAACGTCGTGCTGTTGGTGTCCTGGGAAATGTGGATTACCGGGATGACTGTAGGTTCCTATTTAAGAAGCTCAGTATTCTTACAATTCCTTATAAACTTATAAGTATAAGTAGTATAGACTCAAGTGAGTCTATACTTTATGTTAACAGTTACAAGTCAGCATACCAAGTTCAATCTGAAGTGCATGGATACTATACAAGGGGTAGAAACAATTTAAGACCAAAATGCTTTTTGACGTCCGATGCTTATTAAGTCAGCTCTGAAAACACGCCTTTTTTTGGTCAGCAATGCTTTCTACAGTCTTTAAGAGTTTTCAAATGCGAAATGTGTTATTTAGTTTGTCTAGTATATTTTTGTAGCAATATTTTTTATTGACGAGTGTAAGGGAATTGTTTGTTCTTGGAGTTACAATAAAGTATTATTATTACTATTATTGCCATATATTCTAGTCAAAGTGAACATTTTAAACAAATTAAACTGCGACTGATTCGTGTGAACCTGTTATAATTGGTTCCAGGACGTTACGATGATCTGACATGTTTTACTATTTTTTTGTAGATTGTTTAGAATTTACATCGAAATACCAGTAATTTTAGGACAATACCGGTTTTCAATGCCGCTCATTAATCGTTCAGAATCGGGTTTTTGTTATTTTGGGGGCAAATTTGTTAAGAACATTCTTTTATGGGTCTCCAAACCTCCTAAATTTAGGGCCACACTAATTATTCCAGTAAGTTGCAAAATCGTTTTAATTTTCATGCCATTATCTAAAATATCTAGGTAATAATAATCGCCTGGTTTGGACCTAAGCAAGCATACGCTTGTTTAATTGATTATTTCAATTACTGTTGTGTGGGCAGTGAATGCAGCTCATGTAAAGATTGAGTGCGAGTCAAGTAAGAAGGTGCTATATTTAATTTGCAATGAAACTACAGTTGTTCTCAAACAATCTAAACGTCAAATTAAACGTTTGAAGTGCGGAAAAACGCAGCAAACTTTGAAACAAAAGCATATTGATTTAAGATTATGAGGCTTCTATTGCATCATTCATCAATTTTTATACCACTTATATTAGTTGTTAATTTCATCAGATCCAGAATTGTTATATCTTCCAATAAATGAACACGCAGAAAATGTCAATAGATAGGGTACTGTCTAAAGTAGGATGTGCAATGATAGTGGCAAGAAAATTATACATGAAACTCAATACCATTGAATAGACTGCACACATGTGTCTATAGCTGAAACACCATCATTTTTTGTCCCAAAAATCTATAAAAATCCTAATAGATTATTAGCCACACCAGTTGTTTACACTTATAGATGAAATACGAATATCTATTGAAAAAATGTATCTAATTCTTTTTGTATATACAGAATAATTCAAAAACCCGCTAACAGACTTCTAAAGCAGGTAATATATGAAACATTAAGATGAATAGCCTTGATATACATGGGATTGCAAATGCATTCTTATCGAGATATAGATCGTCGAAGATTCTTTAAAATTAAACATTATCTATAACAAGAAACCCCTGTTTTAAAAATATTTTCTACGCCACTGCTAATTTTGTCAAACGCGTAGAATTTCCGTGTAAATTGGTCAATTATCTATCAAATTGGATTGTTACAAAACTTTGATTAAAGCAATAATTTTTAATAAATACACATTTGTAGAAGATTTGTTAATCTGATTAACTCCTTGGACTGTTAATTAATTTCTGAAAATTTAAATGTATTACAATCATTTATATTGTCATCTTATCATTTACTAAGTGTCTAACATGATTACCCACGAAGACTAGAATAGACACGATAGCTACTTGGAAAACTTGCAGATTACGCCAATTCCCGAATATCTTATTCATAGATGAAGCCTCCTTCACTTGATAAGAAATAGTTAAGTAGAACTTCCACATAATATTTTGAAGCCACGAAAATCCTGAACTCCATTAGAATAATAAATGTATTATTCTAATGGAGTAGATTAGAGAAGACATATTATCAACATGTCTTCTGATGTTTTAAACAAGTTATCAGAAGACATTCATATTGACGTTGTTAGCTGCAAGCTCATTGGTCTTTTTATGCTTCCAAATGAACTAAATGAACAGCGTTACCTTCATTTTGTAATGAATGGAATTAGGAATAGGAATGCAGTAACTGTGCTAAGGGTCTTTGATACCATCATGTCAGCATTTCGATGCATGCCCTTGGTGGTGGATTGGTTACAGTGATCCAGTCCACTGGCTCGCTTGTTCATCAGATTTAAGTGCACTCGATTTCAACACTTGACGTTGTGTTAAAGAGATGATGCGAAGAATCTTTGACCTATATCTCGTTAAGGTTGCATTTGCGACCCAATGTATATTAAGACTATTCATCTTCATTTTACTTGTATAAACTGCTTTAGAAGTTTTTTGAATCATTTTCGTTTGTCTTCGTCTTCTATTATTAAAGAATTAAGGGAGTTTTTGAAAAACGTTTGCATTAATTTGTTTTGATATCATTTAGCATTGAGACGTTAAGGAAAAAAAGAATTAAGAGGAAGGTAATGAATAGGATAAGTATTAGCTATTCCTTCAGTTCTCCTTATGAGGTAGTTACAATTCCTTTCCCTTTATGAGATCACGCAGATTACCCGATCTACAAATTCAATCAATCATTATTAATCATAATCAATCATTATTATTGCATACTGTAACTATTATTATCAAGGCCTATTATTATCGCAAATTTATAGGTAGCACATTAACATGTCAATTTAGGTAAATCACAATATTTTTTTAAAACGACAAAAACACCTTCATTTCCCCTTTCTTGCTCTGTCATAACTAGTAGTTCTACAACAAAGGAGTAATAAACGAATCGACTGTAAATTATTACACCTGTGAACTTGCGCAAACTCTCCATAAGTCTTTATGATCGTTGTTTAGGCCGCACCATCGTGTCGGCATGCGTACGTGCACATTTTTTCGCACACTTGCCTACCAATTATCACGATAATAACGCTGGTTATTAACCCAACGGGTGGTAACAATAAGTTAGGAGTTGTAAATTGCTAACACTATTAATGAGATTTATTCGTATCAATACTAATCTAAACGAAATCTATTATGCTATTTGATGACTTATGTTAGCTAGATTGGTATCACATAATGTATAATATTAGTGTTAATATATGACTAATTTCATCTTTGTAAACACATAAAATCAAAGATCAACACAAACGAAATTGTATAAAGCCTATCAGTACTTTTATTAGAGTTATAGAAATCTAGTCAATTACGGTCAAACCATTGTGGTGTAAAACGGCTGATGAAGACCGTTTGTTGTGGCTGCCGACGAGCCACATTCACATTCCGTAAACGGAAATCCGAAAAATGAAAGTGCCCATCTCTAACAATTGGGAATAACGACTCCTCGCTCTATTTATACATTTAATTATATCCACATGGCATTCCTTTAACATCTCACATTGACACAGAAATTACACCACGCCAAATCAATTTCTATCAATATTTTTCTATTTCTCTCAAATCAGTTTCTCACCTTTGCAAAAAATAGCTTGTTAATCGGTGTTAATGTGACAACAAAATAATGTAACACGTGTTTCTTTATCCTTTAACGTTGCTCATTACGGGTTTCTCGTGGTTATTGTACGTTCTAGAGTCACGACATCGAATCTTAACACTTGAGCACTTCGTTGTGTTACTCTTCGTTGTCGTCTTTACTATAAATTGGCTGGCGAATTGACAATGACGTGCTTTCAAGACATCTGCTTCCTTCGTTTCTCGAAACAGAGTTAATGTTTTGTAATTGTATAACAAAAGGGGGTAATTTAGTTTTTTTTTTTTTGGTTAGACTTTTTATATTTTTCTTCTTCTAATATTAAATATAAATCAATGAGAAATTGGTACAGTTAAAATTCTATGTAATGGATATCGTTACAATCGACTTTGTATTAAAGGAATGATATGATATTAAATTATACTATTAATATTAATTGTTATTCAGCGTTAAATTATTACATACTTTTAATTGAACTAAAAGTGAGACTACAATAGGCTTATTATTATTATTGCCACGCTATGGTGACCTCTTTCGTCACCGGGACCTATAAGATCTGCTGTAATTTTAGTCCTCGGCTTGTGCAACATAGAAAAGTTGGTATTTGAGGGGTGCATGGCCGGTTAAGAAATTTAAGAACGCTTGGGTTCCTTTCAGCGTGAGGTTAATTTTGACGACTTTCAACTGTTGATTACATGTTTTATGCGGTTTTTTGTCATCTTTGGCAGGCTTGTCTTCTCATCACTCTCAATGTCATTGTGACCTAGAACCAACCATAGAGTAACATAATTTTTCCTAGCGAGTTACTGGTACATTCTCTGATCAATTAATCACACGTGAAGGAGTAGATTGCCTTCAGGACGACCACATTGCCTTTAAAAAGATGTGTATATACACTATTTTGTCCCTTTTGGAGATTCGAAGCAGTGCAGAAGTTTATAACAAGATTCTTTGTTTGAAAAATGATTTTGTCCAAGTTGAGCCTACTCCAGAGTTAATTGTCTTTGAAGCATCGGTATACCAAACAAGGAATGCACTTTTTAGTTTAGGCTTCGCCTTCGCTCAATCATTCCTGCTATGAAATATGACTATATACGGCTGGTCGAAGTTGTATGCTGTTGGAATAAGATTCGTCTTGAATTCGAATAAGATAACTTGAGTTCTTGAGGATTTCAAGATGTCCTCTGAGGTTACCCAGCATCAATATGAGTGAAGAGCACGTTCTCAGTACAAAGGCACTATAAAGGTGTAGTGTGAGACCGAGTAGGGTTTCGATATCAGCCATAGGACAAGATCTAATCGCATTTTTATGTTAGACAAGCGAGTCTAATGCAGCGGCATTTTTGCCAGCTGCTCTTGTGTTGTCTTATGATGCAAGATTGATTATTACTACTAAGTCAATCTTGGTTTTAGACCCTAGCAATCAGTAGGTATCGTGGCACTCGGGTTCAATGGTATATCTGTTAAGTCGGCTAAACTTGAATGTTTCCAGTTATATATATAGTGTCAACTCTAATGTTACAGCTAGCAAGTTAGTTTAAGTTTCAGTCGTTTTCAGTGTTAGATTTTTTGAATTTGTAGTGATAGTTTTAGTGTTAGTATTAGTTCTATTTTTAAGAAACAGTTTAAAGTGCAAATCAATAAGGTTATAACTAGACACTGGATTTATATGCTTTTGAATATTTTACATTTTTACTGCATATAAATTTGGTTATCCATATTCCTCGATGGTTCATATGTAGTTGCATATGAACGCATGTTTTCTTCATATTTCAAACATGCGTGGATCAGACTGGCTGTGTTAGTACGTTTACAATATTCAGCAGTAAATAAATAAATAATGGTACACAATATAATGAAATCCGGTAAAGTAATAAGGCATTTTTAAAAGCTTTCTCGCATATACACCGATACCGAAAATTACTTGCTGTTCTATCATTACCGCCTAAGCCAATAATTAATGGGGCACATGGGTTGATGCTGCTATATTTTATGCTGATAATTTTGAACAAATTAAGAATTTGCTCACTTTTGATAACATTTCGGCAGTACTAAATTTCTAAAGAATGTGCTTTAGACAGTAAGCTTTTGTTAAAACGCAGTTCTTATTGTTATCTTGAAAAATGTCTTTAGTTGACAGTGAATATTAAAATATTAGAAGAAGTAACATATCTCAAAACCCTGTATCTTCAGAACAAAGCGTTTGTCGACCTATATATACAGTATGTCGGAAGACGCGCGGCTAAATCGTTTTACCTCATTTATTAACTTAGTGAAATCTGTTATACTTCCTAATCCCGAAAATAAATCGGCAACAGGCGGTTTGTATGCGCCCATACAACAAACTTGAATTTTGATAAAATCAGTGCATTAGAAAGTAGAAATTTAGTGTTGGCAGTGTAAAGATGGTGAGAGGGGAACAGAGTTTGTCACGTGACTCCGGAATCTTAAATTCGAATCCATCATCAACCCTAAATTACGTGCTTCGGATATAATGAGAAATGATGTTCCGTGGCATCTCCAACATAACGCAAACTATCCACTTTTCGGCCAAATATTATGTTTTTTGATCTATTTGGATTAATTATTAAACTGTGTTGGTTGGCGACACATGCAAGATTCGGTAATTCTTTATTCAATCAATCTAGATAATGTTGTTATTCTTGAGGTTTATATGATACACACACTTGCATATCATCTGTGCAAAAATGAATTTGCGGTACTTTAAATATTGTTTAAAGGCGCTACGTAAATTGAGAGCAGGGTTGGAGTGAGCATAGGGAACGTATCTTCCTAGCGTACCTAGGAAGGGGTACGTTAAATTGATGGTTAAGGAGCTGCACATATTGTTATCGACCATTCAAGTAATTTTCAAAAAAAGAAAGTAGGAAACTGTTGAATCTTCCAGTCCAAAGTGCTTTAAAATAGCTAGCAAGAGGTTGTGATTTACTCTATCAAACGCCATCATGTAGTCCAATAGAACAAGTATAGTCATGTATCCTATATCTGTTGAACCCATATAGATATATATTATACCCATATATCATCGATTACACAGTCGTACAACTATGACCATGTTTAAATCCATGCTGAACCGAAGGAAGGATGTTATTAATTGTCTGGTGATGCTGCAGTTGAATATTAATTATCTTTTTTTTAATGATTTTTGACATTGCCGTTAGTATACTCATAGGACGAAGGTTACAAACGATTATTGGATTAGCAACTTTTTGTATCATGCGCACGACTGCTACTTTCCACAAAGAAGAAAATACACTATTTTGAATACAAGAAATAACAACATGTGTGACGGGCAGTAAAAATACATAATATGTATAAAAACATTAGAGCATACAGTGCTCTAATATTTTAACCAGTACTCCAGCGGTACCAAACTCAAAAAAAAAATTTCTCAAATTTGTAAATATTTTTGTTTACATTTGAGCTGCATATTTGTAACCATATTTGTAACCACGGGTCGTTTTATATTGTTGCCAATGCATGGGGTCTTGTGAGCGCTTAAAAGATTCACGCTGTTTATGCCGATTTTGCATGGTTGCTCTTAGTTCAGTACATATCCAGGGGGCCTCTGGCTTAGTAATTCAAGCTGTCTTTGGTGCGTGTTCTATATCTAGTAGCACTAGCATATTTTCATTTAGAAACCTATCTTTTTCATCTATTGTCTGAATATCGTATAAAATACGCCAGGGTAATGATTGTAAGTACCCATAAAATATTAACTCGTTAAAACCAATGTAAATCCGATATGTCTTGAAAGGGGGTAATACGCCCTTATGTGGTGTATGCAGCTCGACAATGACTAGAGAATGATCCGACAAATCATTATCCAACACATCACTATCATAATATTACATATATAACTGTAACTCTTTGTTAGAGATCATAATAACATCAAGCAAAGTGGCAGTCTTCGGGGTGATTCGTGTTGGCTCATTAATTAGCTGCTGTAGTCCAAACACCTCCAATGTATTAATCAATTGAGAGTCAGCTGCTGTGTTAGATTTGAGCATATCTCTGTTCAAGTCCCCAACGCATAAAACATCGTCAATTAGTAAAGCGACTTGTTCCAATACTTTTTCAAAAGAAGCTATAAAATCTCTAAGCTATAAAGGGGGCTTATAAATAACACCATGCGATAACGACAATTTCTTCAGTAAAACTCTTATCCATAATTGTTGTAAGGTATTCACTACCTCCACAACTTTACAAACAACATTAGACTGTACTTGCCAGCAAATGACTCCACCACATCCATGTCCATCGTGTCAATATAGATTATAACCTTCTATTGCATCATCATAATCCGGAACACTTGGGTACAACCAGGATTCCGTGTCAAACATATCAAAGTTTTTCTCAATAAGTAGCAAGATTATTTGATGAATTTTAGGCAGCAGTGAGCGAATTTCTTAAATTCGCTCCTAAAGTTCTTTATGCAGAGGTAGGTAAATCAACAAAAGCATAAAACAATAATAAGAGTAACAATAATATTAAACAATCTGGAGACGCACGTCTAAACCGAAACTTTCTAGTTCTAGGCCTAGTTTTAGTTCTAGTTTTAATTTTTGTTTAGTTCGAGATTGTTTTAAATTCTTCTGGAACTAAAAATATAACTAACACTAGACCTAAAACCAGTAACATTAGTTCGAGCTGAGTTGTAGGTCTAGTATTAGTTATATTTTTAATACCAGAAGAATTTAAAACAACAAAACTGGAAACACCTTGTATACTATCTGTTACAATGTAATATTAAAAGTAGTACTTTTGCAATATATACTTGGCGAAGCAAATACTTTTTTTTATTTTTCCGCATAATATTGTCCATATTTCCGGAATACTACTACATATTTCGACGAATTTTAAGCACACATACAAATCCGTACCTTGGTTATAACAAACATTCCTATCCCCACATTAGTCCGTAATATCGAGGTTATGCTGTATTTTTATTACTATTGCTTACAAATACAATTCTATTCAACAATAATTCTCGTTTAATTTTCTAGTCACAATGAAATTAAATTAGAACCAATGACAAATGATTTTATTAATCGATAGCGCATTCCAAATACAATACGCTTAACTCTCAATAGAAAGATTGGTTGGGAAAGTTACGGTCCCATAATGACGCATAAATTTTATTGCCGGTATTATAAATCAATTACAAAACGGAGAATAAAGTAGAGAGACGGATCGACGACTTCATTAAGAACGTGAAATGGGATCGGGCGTTCCTTCTTAGGATCTTCGGTTGTTGTTATTACTGAATCGGGGGGACTCACGGTAGTTGTTGCGTGAGTTCGCGTTCTTCGACCATAATATTACATCGGACATACGTACGAGAGAAACGGTCCCTTTAGTTGCCGTATGCAGATGAGAGTTACGAGAGGAGAGTCTCGTGTGTCCATTCGCATTATTTTCGAGTCATAAGTCGACCGCAGATAAGTCGTCGCAACCGGATACCAACAAGTCCTCCTCCTCTTCAGCAGAAGACCCTTGCTTTTTCTTCCTAAACTCAACGATGACATTCCTGTGTTGGTAACTACACGAATAAGAACGGCTTTACGTTTCTATTACGCAAATGAACCCCAACAAAACTATAACGAATATAACGATGATGACGTTGAGATAAGTAGACATTCTTCTGTATACATATAGGTTGAGTTATTGGGAGTATTTCGGTTCGAAATTATACGGTTTAAATAAATGAATACATCAGATTATGAAGTTGTAAAACCGTTTGTCGCCCGGTGGCCCACAATTTTTGTATTAAACATACTATCTACACGCCCAATAACATAACGTTCCGTTTGACCGTAACCATACCGTCTCATTAAATTATAATCCAAGCCCGCATCTCAATTGTACCCATACCCGCTAATGGTAGGCTTACATCCTACTTCTTAGCAATCAACCACAAAATGTATTGCCGCGCCGCCGGTAGCTAACGGCCAAATAGATTTCTAGCTAGGTGATAATTCGACAGATGCTCCTTGTTACCGTTGAAGAAAGAGTCATCGAGAAGAAGGACGATTTCTTTTCATAAAGAAAACCATACAAAACGATCGATCACGTTTCTGTCTGTCAAGAAAACGTACAAGTATTCAAAACGTAAACTGCATTAAACGTTTAATCTGATTTGAGAAATATTAACTTTGGTGTTGTAGTTGTGCTTATATGGAAAGAAGGAAACATATGTTATAGAATTGAATGCACGTCGGAATTAGGTCTTTTAAATGAACCGTGGGTTTTAGACCTCACGCGTTGTTTTACGATTTTAATTTGTTTGTCGAGCCTAATTGGATACATCTTCTTAGAAAATAACGAAACATCTTTTTAATTATTACGTTTACTGTAAAATTCGCAGTTCTATTTTTAACAGAAATTGTAATGAATGTGATGAATCAGAAAGTTAATTTATATCAAAGAAAAAGTTAAAAGTGTTGACATTTTCTTGACAAATGCAATAATAATTGGTAACTAGTTTTAAAAATGACTTACACCCGTGCGATCCATGCAGGCAATCAATCAATCATAGTAAAGGATATTGGACGGTGCTGAGGTCGCTCCCCAAGTACATAAATCATCGCGGCCAGAGGGGCCAATAAAAAGCAAATAGGAACAATAAAAAAAAAAGAACGAAAATAAAGAAAGAAAATAAAGAGCGGTAATCACAAATACCAGGTCGAATCGAATCGAGCCTAACGTCGTTGGACGTCTACAATTAATGTTCCGAGACTGTTTTGACTGCCGAATAATATGCCGTTACGAAATCGGCATCATTCTGATTGATGACCGAAGAACGGCAATTAACGAAATATTTCATTACAACTACTGCTTCTTTTTCTTTTTTTTTTAATTTCATTTTGATGTTTCGAGAAGTATTCGAACCCGTTAGAAATGGAATTTTGACAAAACTAGGTCTACACCTGCCTACACGGATATGCACAACACAACAGTTGATTAGACGACGACAGTGGCACCTACGTGCAAGAAAAGGAGGAAAAGAGGTGGCACCTCGTTGCATACCTATGGGGGCTTTTCTATTCACTAAATTTCTTCTCGGTACATGATGCAAATCGAGTAAAAATTAGGCGGTTTAATGACCTTTACAAACTAGATTGCGTAGTGCGCATTTGAGTTTCAGCTATAACAGAGATAGGTATAGGTATATTGTAGGTAGGGCTTCCGGTATAAGACACAATGTCAAATGTGACCCTGTTTAAAAACATGCGTAATACGATACGTATTGGATTAATAAATATCTATTTTACATAAATATGGTTCCTTTCCCTTTTAAATGTATGTATATCACCTACACTATTTAAGAGATATCTGTATCATAAACTGTGATAAGAACTACGTATCTGATTTAAGTAAGAGTTTATGAATAAAATTAAATTTATTGAGACTTAACAAGATTTAACATTTACCTTGACATCATAATTGTCTATAAAACCTATTATTCTAATTAAATTATTCTTAATCATTTATACTTGTATTTACATATTAAACAGGACAAGTTACAAGTGACCTTAAGGGTTATAACAGTTTCTATATGTGACTAAACTTATACCAGTTGCCTGCAACTCTTTTCACTATGACAAGATAATGATGTCATGACATCAGCACAAAGACGATTATTAGTTCTATGATTTCTCAATTGATTAGAACATAAACTGGACCTTCAGATTCAAATAGTTGTGGAACATGCATTAAATTTCTAAAACGTTATATAATGAGTATTGTGTAATAAATAGCAAAATTCTTTCTTAATAACTCGATAAGTATATGCAGTATACCTGCATTATTAAAGTCTATGTTGTACAAAAACCTCCCTAAAAGATACGAATTGCAAATAGTCTATGAAATAATTCAGCTAAATAGAAACAAAACAATAATTGATACAACTGCATAAATGTTTCCAGGGGAAATTTTCAGGGAACCTGGAACATTTCATTTTAAAAGTCGGTATGTTAACCACTAAGTAATAATAATAATAATAAAAGACTTTATTAGTATAGAATTTCACATAATAACAAAATAAATTGAACTGGTTGGCTAGGGCGAAGTTAAGACAATCATCTTCTCTTCCACTTAACCCTGCCATAAAAATAAACGCCCTGTATTTGATCACATTGTTCTCCATATAAAAATTTGTTTTGATCTTTACTTTAAACGACGGCAAGCTCAACTTTTTCAATGATTGGGGTAGGCTATTATAAAATTTAGGTAAGTTGTAAGAGAATGATCTTTGATATCTTGAACATTTAGGCTATGGACATCAGTGCGGAATGTAATCTTATCATACAAATAAGATGGACATTTAAGCAACAGTAACTTATGATAAAATGAAACCATATGGTATATGCGACGGTTAAACATATTCAGCCACCCAAGATCAATCAGCCTGTGCGAGACATGGCATCCTCGTCAAAGCCCGAAAATCATTCGGAGACATGAATTCTAAACACGCTGAATCCTTTGTGATGTTTTTGAGTTCAAACAACTATGATATACTGTATCACAAAAGCTAAAATGGCACAGCACCAAGGAATCGCAAAGCATAACCTTTGTGCTGCGATTCAAAATATTCCTCATACTATATATGAGCTTCAAAGCAGCAAATGAAATGTTTGTTTTGCCCAGGATATGCTTTTCGAACCTAAGACTCGAGTCGAGCTGTAATCCTAAATTTCTAGCACACTCCCTAATAGCAATACATTCGCCACCAATATTGATTTTAAAATGTTCTGCAAGAGAGTCTCGTGCACCCTGCCTGCCAAAGAGCATAACCACTGATTTATTTGAATTAACTCGTAACGAGTGTTTAGTGGATACATCTATCAGATCATTTATGTCCCCACTCAATTTAACTTGAGCAGTGGCCATGTCCGCAGGCAAGAACGATAGATACATTTGAGAATCGTCCGCATAAAAATGTGACTCTGAAAATTTCAAAACTGTCGAAAGATTGGACGCGTAGATATAAAACAGTAGAGGCCCCAAGATAGAACCCTGTGGCATACCTGACTTCACACCTCGCAGTCCAGATCTCCGTTCACCCAATTTAACCGCTTGTTGTCTGTCCGACACATAACAATCAATCATGCTTATAGAAGTATTATTGAACCCAATAAAGGATAAGATAGCTAATAACATCCTATGATTGACAGTATCAAAGGCCTTACTGTAGTCCAGCAGAACCAATCCAGTAAGCATATTCTGATCCGCCGCAAACAATATGTAATCAACTATATGCGTTAATGCTGTATCGCAACTATAGTTGGCACGAAATCCAAACTGTGTCCTAGGCAAAATATTAAATTTATCGACAAATTCCCGAATTTGATCATTCGTAATTCTTCCCAATACTTTAGACAAAACAGGTAAAATACTAACTGGTCGCAGGTCCGAAAATGTCATGGGATTTTTAATCTTTGGCAAAGGTGTAACCAAAGATGTCTTCCAACATTTTGGAAAGATTGACCTCAATAAGCAAATATTAATAATATGTGTAACGTAAGGAAGGATGAAAGGTAATGAAAGGTAATGTATCATAACAACCGAGAGTTCGTCATATCCCACACTGCCAGATTTGATATTTAACAAATGGCCCGCTACAATATGCTCCGAAACAGGCACAAAAGCAAACAATTCATCAAAGTTACATTTTTTCGTAGTGGTATAAGCCTGAATTAAGTCTGGATCAGCGATCATTGAGTTTTCAGCAGCCTGTAAAAAATAATCATTAATGTCTTCAACGTTATTCAAGTGTTGTGGAATTGCCCGCTCCTTCGATTTGGTAACATTCAGATGCCTTAGTGATTTCCAGAGATCCCTGGAACTTTTATTTTTAAAAGATGATTCATAGTACGCCTTCTGCTCGGTCTGTATTGCACGTGCAACATGTTTTCTAAAAGATTTATATTCATTTAGTGCTAATTCAGTTTTATATCTTTTGTATTTGTTGTAAAGACCATCTCTAAGTCTAATCATGTCTCCAAACAGGGAAGTAAGCCAGGGGGCAGATCTCTTGCTAAGCCTCACCGTCTTTACTGGTGCATGAACATCGAATAATGCTAAAATTAAATGGTTAAAGTACTGTAATTTCACTTCAACATCATCAATTCCATACACCAGGTCAAACGGCTGCGATTGAAGATCCAACGTAAAAAAATTCAGGTTAAATTTAGCAAAATCTCTGTACTTAAGTACAGAGATTTTTAGACTAAGTACTAGTTTCTTTCACTTCATCTACAGTAAATTTTAGAGTAGAACAATCTAAGATCTATGATCTATCGGTATAGATGTCTGGGACTGCTATTTTAGAAAGGTAACTTTAAATTGTCATAGTTTGTTCAAAACAACGGCATAAGGTTGGTATACCGTCAACTTAATTGATTGAACATGTGTCTAGTGTAAATTACTATTGGTCGAGTTGGCTGGTTTATTTCATAATTAAAATTACTATTAAAAGGGCAAACAATGTCCTGCAGACGATATTAAAATGTTTTATATATCCACCAAAACACAGAACCGTGAGTTGATAATGAGTTGCGTTAAAGTTTGATTGCTTTGGGCTGAGGTTCTCCATAGCTCTGGTTGTTTCATCTGACTATCAGTATTACAGCAAGAATTATCATCGACCAACCTTTGGTTTTGCGTTTACCTGCTCTATGTTATTAAATCCTAATAGTCTTATTTCATTAGTATTTAATCATTTTAATGTGTTTGTAATCAATTTATTTTTGACGTTTCTTATGTATTTACGCCACTTCGAATAACAACAATCAAATGCTCTGAAGATGATTGTAACCAACAATCGAAATATTAGCGATTTTTAAAAAGCTGTTTTATTTCTGATTCCGGTGACCAATAAAATTTAATTAGAATTTGTTAGTTGATGTTCACATATTGTGATTCAATTAGGTTGGTATGATGTTGGATTGGATTTGTTTAAGGTTGCTACCACGTTGATTGCTTTAGGTTTTAGTTGACTGTCGTTAGAGTTATGAAGAACCAAACTCAAGCAAACATGTTATATTAATCAAACTAAAAAAACTTGACAGGTAAGTTAGGAGATGTGCTGGGTTTATACTAGGATGGTACAAAAATCTTTATACTGATTCCAACCGAATTGGCTCTTTTGACGAACCGGTTCCGACCAAATCAGCGGACAAAACTGGCCGGATCAAAATATAGCAATTTCGTTGTAAATAAAGTGTATGTATTGTACAATGATAAATTCAAATTAACATTCCAAACAAAAACTTTATGTTGACGAAAAATCTTCTTCTTTATTATGAATGATTATAAACGTAGATAAATGCTACATATCGTATTTTAAAAGAAACATATGTAATACCTGCATGCTAAAATAGAACAGAAAATCTCTTACTGTTTAATACTCAAAATGACACTTTTGTAAATTATGGTGTACGAAAAGTATTTTTTCTGCATTCGCAGGAGTTAACGTAGAACAGCGTCTTCATAAATTATTCTTATTTTAGAAGATGTGCGTTCGCTTGTAGCGTATATAACTATTTTGCTTAATTCGAGATACAGTCAAAACTACATTAACTTATGTAAAGATACCATCACTGGTTATAACAGTCCTGTCTTCTCTGGCTTGGTCTGATGATGAACAAGCAGTACCTATAATATTACAATTGAATTGCTATAAAAGTTACGGTTCAGTTGTAGATAGTTTCTTCTTTTTTTTTTGGCCAACAGTTCATCGCCACTCTCACTATCGTTGGTGCTCGAATTATTACTGCTCAAGAAATCCAGTTAGTGTAAAATAAGGAATGCTAAGTAATTCCTTTTTTATATCATATGATAATGAAGAGTGATTAAAATATGTAACAATCTTTTTGGCACAAGCTATTACAGCTGACACAGCTCTCTGGAAAAAATGTCATCCGTAACTATAAGCTACTATAAATGAATAACGTATTCATAATTTATAGAATTGACGATTAGAATTGACCAGAATTCTGATTTGTTTTACAATGATACTATTTTGTGTTTGTATTATCATGCTTTTAGTCGGCTATCTTAACGAATGGGTTATTTTATTCTGGTTATCTCTTCTTACGATAGAATTAGCTTGATTTGGATATGCAGTAGTTTTTGGTTCGTTTGTGATATAGCTGGATTCATATGACGTTGAATTGGATTGGTTGAGGTTTAGTTGGCTTTCTAGTTCTTCCTAATTAGGAAGAACCGAATTTAACCTAATACATTGTGTCAACCAAACGTAGAAAAGTTGGCAGGTAGTGTACAGGTAATCTAGTGCAAATTGCAATTCGTGGAATCAGCT
Source organism: Onthophagus sagittarius (assembly GCA_036711965.1). Lineage (NCBI taxonomy): Eukaryota > Metazoa > Arthropoda > Insecta > Coleoptera > Scarabaeidae > Onthophagus > Onthophagus sagittarius. Next base: position 51,760,844 of record JASERS010000002.1, read on the forward strand.
GGTTTGTTTTAAAATTATGTTATTTTGAATTTGTTTTAACATACTTTTTAGTCGACTATCTTCACGAATGGATTATTTTGAAGTTGTTTGATTTAGGTTGAGTTGCAGTTGGGTGCTTAACTCTGGTTGTCTCTTTTTACGGTAGGGTTAGTTTGATTTGGGTGTGGATTAGTTGTGGTTCGTTTGTGGTGTAGTTACCTTGGTATGATATTGAATTGGATTGCTTTAGAGTTGCTGATACGTCAATTGCTTTAGGTTTTAGTTGGCTTCCTTTAAAATTTGGAAGAACCTAACTCAACAGAATGCGTTGTGTCAGCCAAACTTAGAAAAATTAGGGTCTATATACAAAATTTGCTTCTGGTGATAATTAAAATTTTCTAAACTAGTTTCGAGCCTTACTCTTCTTCAGTAGATACCTACAAGTTTACAACATACGAAAATGAACATATTAATATAAAAATAAAATAGTAAAATCTTACGTAATTATTAACAAATTAGAAAAATTAATTAAAATTTTTCAAAATTTATGTCAAAAGTTATTGTGTGACGTTAGGTTTTTTTGTTTTTGTTTTTATTTTTGTGTTTTAGGTACGGATCTCGCAGGCAACTATAGATTGGTTTTTGGGTCGGGATAATTTGTTCATTAAGGCTTATAATATTACTGTTAATTTCAATAAACTTGTTGATTTCGTACATTTCCATTATTTCCATAAGGTTGCTTTTATTAAGTTGGTGTAGTAATTTAATAATTTTATTTTCGTCAAATTCGTGGTTGTTGAAAATTAGATGTTTTCCGAATGCGGATTTTGAACTCTTTTTATGTTCTTTAAACCTTGTTTGGATACTTCTCTCCGTTCCACATATGTATGTGGCTGAACAGGTCCCACATTGCAATTGGTATATGCCACTTTTAGCGAGAGTTGTAGTCTTGTTTTTGTTATTAACTAATAATGCCTTAAGATTGTTTTTGTAGTTAAATGTCATTGTTATGTTGAACTTATGGAACATTTTCTCGATTTTATGGGATATTTCTCCTAGGTAAGTTATGGATCTATACGTTGTTGGTGTATCAGGTTTTCGGTCGGATAGGAAAGTTGTTTCTTGAAGATTATATTTGTTTTGTATTTTCGAAAATATTCGTTGGATAAATGTCGGTGGGAAACTGTTTTCGTTTGCAATTTGGTAGATAATTTCGATCTGTTTTTCTAGGTCTTGTTGTTCCAATTTTGAATGGAAAGCTCTGTGTATATAAGCCCGGTATGCTGCCATTTTATGAGTTTCATCATGATGAGAATCGAATGGGATGGTGATACTAGTTTGTGTAGGTTTTCTGTAGATGTTATATTTCATTTTGTTGTTTGAATGTCGTAGTGTATAGTCTAAGAAACTTAATTTTTGATTGTTTTCAGTCTCGATAGTGAAGTTAATATTGGGGTGTAAACTGTTAATGTATTTATGAAGATTAATGATATGTTGGTCGTCTTTAATCAGTACTAAAATGTCGTCCACGTATCTTGTCCATAGGATAATATCGTCTCTATAAGGGTTTTTGTCACACATAATTTGATTTTTCTCTAGGTAGGATATTGATAGCATTTATCGTTAAAGATATTTATCATATTTATTTTTATTTATCTACAGTTGCCTGCGAGATCCGTACCTAAAACACAAAAATAAAAACAAAAACAAAAAACCTAACATCACATAATAACTTTTGACGTAAATTTTGAAAAATTTTAATTAATTTTTCTACTTTGTTAATAATTACGTAAGATTTTACTATTTTATTTTTATATTAATATGTTCATTTTCGTATGTTGTAAACTTGTAGGTATCTACTGAAGAAGAGCAAGGCTCGAAACTAGTTTAGAAAAATAAATTTTAATTGTCACCAGAAGTAAATTTTTTATATAGATCCTAATTTAATAATTGGTGAAAAAAGGATAAGAAAAATTATTTTTATTTTAAACTTAGAAAACTTTGACAGGTGGATTAGGTGATGGGTTTATGCCAAGTTCAATAATGATTTGTTGAGTTAGTTTGATGCCATTGCTTTGAACATGTGGATAGTGTGAATTGTAACTGGTCGAAATAGCTGGTTTGTTTTACAATTACATTATTTCGTATGTATATTATCATGCTTTTTAGTTGGATATCATCACGAATGAATAGTTTTGAAGCTTGATTGGTTTAAGTTGATTGAATTGGGTTAGTTTGATTTGGATATGGTTTAATTTGTGGTTCATTTGTCATTTAGTTAGTTTGGATTGGATTGTTTTATGATTGCTATCGGTTTGATTGCTTTGGATTTTAGTTGGTTTGCTCTAAAATTAGGAAGAACCGTACTCAACCACGCTGTCAGTCCAACTTAAAAAAACTATACAGGTAAGTTAGGAGATAATCTGGGTTTATGCCAATGCTTTGGTCGTGTAATGGACTGTGAATTGAAAGTTTGATTGGCTTGCGTTGGTTTGGGTTTGTCGATTACATTTTATCAGCCAATCTTAGAAAACTTGATGAGTAGATTAGGAGATAACTTGGGTTTATGCCAAGCTGCAATTTTGATTGATTGAGCTAGTTTGATGTCATTTCTTTGGACATCCATTTAGTGCGAATTGCAATTGGTCGAGTTAGCTGATTTGAATAATTGTTTTACAGTTACATGATTTTGTATCTTTAATCGGGTATCTTAACGAGTTTTAAAGTTTGATTGGGTTAGTTCAGTTGGCCCATAATTCTGGTTGTCTTTTTTACGGTTGGGTTAGCTTAATTTGGATATGGATTAGTTTGTGGTATGATGTAAGATAAGTTGGTTTGATGTAGGATTTTATTGATTTAAGATTGATATCGCGTTGATTGCTTTGGGTTTTAATTACCTTCCTTCAAAGTTAGGAAAAACCAAAGTTAACCGAATACGTTTTGACAATCAAACATAGAAAACTTGACAGGTAGGTCAAGCTTTGGAATTAGGTAATTCTTTTGCTAGGTCTATCTAGTTTGAAGTGTTGCATGACTTACTTTGGGTTGAATGACTTTGCGACTATCTTCTTTTGGTGTTAGGTTAGCTTGTATAAGAGTTTAATTGTAGTTGTTTAACTAACATTACAGATGTTTTTTTCATTTGCATTTGCTTAGAAAATTATATGAGCTATCAATCATATTGAATTGGTTTATGCAAACGTATCAATCAACTTTACATAAATCGAGTTGTTTTTGGCTTAGGCAGACATACTTTATGATGTTCTTTCGTATACTTTTGGAATTTGATTTTTCCTTATTAAACTATTATGGATTCTAATTTGTTTTTTGTAGGGCTGAATTATTTTGTGGTCGAATTTTAGCTTTATAATTAAATTAACTTGTTTGTTAACTGCTTTTAATGATAACTTTTATTTAACTACAACTTTCTACTAAGAAGTTACTTTCGCACTAGAATGAAAAAAGCGTTTATTAATATAGAAAAGGCGCGATATATATATATTCAAGTAAATGATGTTTGTATGTTATAAATAGAAATACAGAGATATACTTGTTTCTATAAAGATGAAATCTTTATGTTTTTAAGATGTTTTCAGTTAACTCAAGGTTTTTTTTTTAATCTATTTCAATAAAAACTCTACAAGTTCCGATTTTTTTTCATCTGAACGTTTAAAATTATTAGACCTTCCCCGATTGATATACGAGTGTGTTTTTTATTTCCAAGTTCTATTTCCGTCCTCAAGTGTCGTATTGCCCGCAACCGAAATTTAAAAATAAAAAACAGAAAAATACAAAAAAAAACTCGCATACCGTACAGATTACGTCGTTATTTGGTGTTTTAAACAAACCAATTTGTGGTTAAGATTTTTTTTTAAGGTTTCACACATTTTTTTGTTCTCATAATGATAAATTCTCTTGCTTGTTTTACGACACCCTTCTTCCTGAATTGTTTTGATGATGATAACAATGAAAGAGATTTCTTCAAACATTAAACTACAACCACCGCGGAAAAGCAAATATTTGAACATTCTCGGTGAAGCGCGTTGAGCAGACGTCGTTCGGGCGTTATACTCACTCTGTTGCTGGCAAATATTTGAATTCCCCGCGCTCATTGCTGTGACTTTAATTTCTCCTTCCTGTTGATGATATGCAAATGCTCTCTCTTCTTGTGAGAACCCAAGATACGTGACTGTGATATACAAGATTATTTTGTCTCTTACTCAGAAATGTACAAGAAATTATTTTATCTCTAGACTTTATGTTTAAAAAAAATAGTTTTGATATAATCACAAAAATGTTTAATGAAAATTTACATCGTTTAATGAAAAGTATGAAATGTGTACGGAATGTTAAAGGGAAAGAAAATGCGTCTAGAAATAGCAAACCGAAAAAAATATTACTATGCGAACCAGATGTGTCTCAATTCGATCCGTTTTCGTGTTATGTCACAATAATAATCGGTTTTAACTTGAAAGAAAACGTTATAATATGATATTACGACCAGATTTACCGTTAACAGACAACGTGAAAACTTGATAATCGTCGAATAAATGATGTCAATGGGATCATTTTCGATATTACGAGTTATATAATTCCATTTTAAAACAATTTATTATCATATAGGGAGGCCCCATATAATATAATAATATCCGTTTGGGAACCACTAACAATGTTCATAACGGCAATAAAAATTTATTACTACATTTTATCTACAGTTATTTCTTTATTTGATTTACTAAAATGTTATTTAATCGCTCTTAATGCCAACTTTCCCTGAAGAGATCGATTGAAAAAAGAAATCGAAAAAAAGAATGTATTGAATGAAAAGTGTAAACATATCTTAGGTTTAAAAAAATTAATTATTTTGAAGGGTTGAGCCGAGATTAATCGGTAACAAGACGGGTTAAGATCGAGTTTTAAGCAAGTCACCCTTGTCAACTTAGTGCTTAAATGGATTTTTAGGGTTCTAAAGGTAGCTTATAACAAGATACAATTGAAAAGGGACGAAGATTAGATTAATTTTCATTCAAACAGATTCAAATTACAATCAATCTTAAGAATTTAAATTTAAATTACAATTTTTTTGTATTTGCAAGAGTTACAAAAGCCTTATTTTGAATGAACGTTATTTTTTTACTGTTTAAATCTGGTATTAAGAGTAGACCACACGCACAAATGCACATAACGTACCAAAAAAATGTTTTCTTCTTCATCCTAAAAAGGAAGTCCTTATAACCTTATAAAGCATGAAAGAAAAAGTGTGCGTGTAGGAGTATGTGCCCCTTTAAAGTCTTCAAACCAACACAAAAAACCGACCATATGTTAGTAAAGATATAGGAATAAACGTGCGCAACTGTCAAAATGTAAAGAATAGAATCGAATCAAATCTACTCGTATCTATTTTAAAATCTATTTTCTCTCGGTGTGTATTTTATTTACACAAATTTTTCTACAACTCCCTAAACTAGTTGAATTGTTGATGAGAGATGCTCTTTACTATCAAGGTCATTAAACCTTTTTTTTTCGTCAATCTTGCACAACATCGAATGAGTAGTGAAAAAAATATCAATATTAGTCTTCGAAACGAATCAGGTTATAAAAAGTGCTCGATAAAAAGTAATCTTTTTAAAGAGTATTTTAAGTTAGAAATTTCGTGCACAAATAGATTAAAAAAATAAAAAGTTACCGCTTTTGGTAACCCGACATTTTTGAGGGCCGAGCACAAAGAGGTTGTGTTGCAAGAATAGTCTTTACGGTCGACGAAATTGGTTCTTCTCCAAACGATTTTTTTTTCGTCATTTTTCGAGTACCTAACGGTTTTGGGTACGAAAACGGACTATTGTGTTCGGAATGTGTAATGAATCTTTTTGATGAATTCTAAATAGTCACGTATTTTTTTAGGGTCTTGTAATGGGAATTATAAATAATGTGCGCTATCAAATAAATTTTCAATTAGGATAGACAATGATTTATAATGATTTTTGGTCATTTATTAATTTCAACATTAACAAATAATCACATTACTAATTACTAATTTTCAAAGTTATTTTAGCATAAATAATGCGTCGGATATATTTTTCTAAATTGAAAATTTTTCAAGTTTAATGTATTACTTTTTTAATAAATTAGACTTCCATTAGACTTGCAATTTGAAACATTTGGAGTTAGCCATCCTAAGAGACGTGCGACTAAACCCAAAGTTTTTAGTACTAGGTCTAGTTTTAGTTTTACTGTTGACATTAGCTCCAGTATTAGCTGTTATTTGATTTTAGATTATTGTATACTTGTATCGAACTAAAACTAGAACTAACGCTATACTTAGAACTAGAAAGTTTCGGTTTAGTCTGAAAACGAACTGCTAAACCGAAACTTTCTAGTGCTAGGTCTAGTGTTAATTCTAGTTTCAATTCTTGTCTAACTTTAGATTGTTTTAAATTCTTCTGGAACTAAAAGCATAACTTATGCTATCCCTACTAGCCCTACAACCTAACTTTAGTACTAGCACTACACCTAGAACTAAAAAGATTAGGATTTAGTCGTAAGACTCTTAAGACAGCTAAACTTTCTAGTTCTTGGTCTAGTGTTAGTTGGATTTAGCCGTACGTCTAAAGTAGTAGTCTAGTTTTAATTCTTGTTTAACTCTAGATTGTTTTAAGTTCTTCGGGACTTAAGGGTATACCTAATACTAAATTTACAACCCAGTTTCAAAACTAACGCTAGGCCTAGAACTAGAAAATTAAGGTTTAGCCGTCTTAAGAGACATACTGCTAAACCCGAATGGATCTAGTTCTAGTATTAGTTGTAAAACTATGTTGGGTTGGGTTCGGTTCCGTCGTAAGAGACGTACGGCTAAATCCAAATACTTCTAGTTCTAGGTCTAGTGTTAGCTTTAATGTTGGTATTAGCTCCAATATGGCTGTTACTCAGTTTTAGATTATTGTATACTTGTATCACTAAAACTACTGAACTACTGAAGACGCACGACTAAACCTAAATCTTTCTAGTTCTAGGTCTAGTGTTAGTTCTAGTTTTAATTCTTGTTTAGATCTTTGTTCTAGATGCTTTTAAATTCTTCTGGAACTAAATGTATACCTAGTACTAGATCTACAATTCAATTTCAAAACTAACACTAGACCTAGAACTAGAAACACTAAGATTTAGCCGACTTAAGAAGCGTATGGCTAAACCGTAATATTTGTAATTCTAGATCTAGTGTTAATTCTAAAGCTAAGTTAGGTTAGGTTCGGTTCTATGTTAAGAGATGTACGACTATACCCAAATGGTTCTAGTTCTAGATTTACTATTAGCTTTAGTGTTGGTATTAGCTCTAACTTAGTTGTTATAAGGTTTTAGATTGTAGTAAACTTGTATCGAACTAACGAAAATAAATGTATCTCCGACTGAATGTCAGTTTTGTGTACCAATCGAATGCTCTAGTATTATCTTTGTTTCGTATCACCTTAGTGTCTAAGAATGGTACCCAACCACCATCGTTACACAAAATCAAACATAAAATGAATACCGTACTTGTCTTAAAAACACCAATAGACAGAATATGTAATCCGCAATATCAAAAAGAAAACCTTTTAAAACTCCGTGATATATTAATAAAAAACAGTTACCCAAAAAAACATTTAAATAAGATATTACTTTCAATGATGGACTCCAGAAATGTTTCTCAATTAGTTCATAATGATCCGAAGAAATACACCAAACTACGTTATATTCCAGAGTTAAACCAACAAATTGATAAAAATTTCAAAAGGCACGAGTAATATAAACATCAAAATTGTTGAACACTACTTGAATACTGTTCACAGACATTTTACAAAAACTGAAGATAGAGACGATCTCAAGTTGTGTATAAGGTACTTTGTAAGGATTGCGATTAATGTTATATTGGGCAGACCGGTTCAGTTGTTGTGAAATGGGTTAAGACAACATAAAAATGATATAAGGACAACAACAAAGCATGTGCGTTGTCACAACAAAGTTTCCATAATGATTAACAGTTTAATTTTCATGAAAAAGAGCCACTGGATATAATAGTAATATAATTCGAATATCGATGTTTAGAAAAATTTAGTCCATTTTTGTATGACCTTATAACCTGAAGACAAAGAAAATTTCAAAATTATTAATTGAGATAATTTCACAAGTCGTTTTATTACTAAAACTAGAACTAACAGTAGATCTAAATCTTTCTTGTTCTAGGTTTAGTGTTAGTTCTAGTTTTGATCCTAGATTAACTCTAGATTGTTTTAAATTCTTCTGCAACTAAATGTATAACTAATATTAGACTTACAACCCAGGTTCAGATCTAACACTAGATCTAGAACTAGAAACATCAGGATTTAGAAGTCTTAAGAAACGTATAGCTAAATCCTAATTTTTTCTAGTTCTAGATCTTGTGTTAGTTGTGAAGCTAAGTTGGGTTGGGTTCGGTTCCATTTTAAGAGACATATGGCAAAACCCAAATGTTTCTAGTTCTATATCTTCGTGTAATTAATACATGTTAATAAGTAAATGTGTTGTGTGCTATAACATATTACAGGGTAATTGGATTATAGTTTTTCGATGGAACTGAAAAACAACTGAAGTATTTGGATATGTTACAAAATTATTTCAACAATTTTGATGAAGTATCCATAAATTTTATATCATCATTTTGTATTCTTAGCATGATTGTTTCCGTAGTTACATATCATAAACAAAGTTTTTTAAATAAATCCTATACTTAGAGTTTAAAATTATTTACGCATTTGTATGCTGAGTTAAGTTTAAAAATTTAATAATAATTTTCCCCTCTTTGTAACGCTATCCGGGGACGTACTGTATATGCAACATACAAAATCACGTTTAAAATTCAACATATATCTTAATTATAAATTTACTATCAAGAAACTAAAAGTGATAATAAACACAAGAACTAAATCTAAATTTTTAGTGATAACTTTCGTCACTTTTACTGTTAATGTACCTGATACAGCACCTTGCATTCAGAACGCTTCCAGTGTTAAGTATTAGAAGAATGCATATTGTCAATAATGAATTTTTAGTGTGGTAATCATTATTCCAATCTCTTTATTAGAATTTTGGAAGATTTTATTAGGAACACAATTCTAACTAGTATTAGGCCAACAACCCCGATGATTACCAAATGCACAGAATGCCAATATTTGCACTATAATCAAATTATCAATTTAACAATTTATTTTCAATTAAGTTTTAGATACTTTTTCAATTCTTTGTTACTAATGTTGTGTATATAGCTCCTTTTAACTAATTCAATATGTTTTTATGGGATTCTTACAAGATAGAAGAGAGAAACTTAGACACATATAAAACCCAATTCTTTGTTAAAGCCAAGCTACTAATCTGCTAAATGAACAACCTTTGTCATTTACCAAATATTGTTGAGTTTATTTCTTTTTTCCATCTTTTGAATTCAATTGAAAAACGTTTGTTGATTTTGTACTTTATTAAAGAATGGTGAATAAATTTTAGTTCTACCGGTTTCGATCTGGATTAGATCATCTTCAGGAACCGTTAGGAACACGTCTAGATTTGGTTTCAGGGTAGTACATAAATATCTTTTATATCTCTTCAAAAAACTATTTTTTGTTGTTATTTTGTTTAATTATTTTCGATCTATCATTTTTATATTTAAGCACATGTTGAATCATAATTTCAAGATAATTAAACAAAATAACAACAAAAAATAGTTTTTTGAAGAGATATAAAAGATATTTACGTACTACTCTGCAACCAAATTTAGACGTGTTCTTAAAAGGTTCCTGAAGATGATCTAATCCAGGTCGAAACCGGTAGAACTAAAATGTATTCACCATTCTTTAATAAAGTACAAAACCAACAAACGTTTTTCAATTTATCAAATAACTTTACGAAAAGCCGGATACCGCAATCATCTAGCTCTGTCTATTATGTGTAACTGTCAATTTCAATATCAGTTTTATATCATATCTTCATCTCTTCAATATCTTTTGAATTAGAGGTATACAGGTCCCACATTATACATACAATACTTACCAAGTGTATTCTCTAATCGAAAATAGACAACAAAGCCTAATAAACATAGGTCCGAAAATAGACCATTGTTAAGATATTCTAAGTTTTTTTTCAAAAGATACACTCTAGATAATTCCTGTAACAAACATACAAAAGAAATCTTTTAGTTTACTTATAACTTTTTATTATTTTTAGGCAAATAAGTTAATTAACGAGATCATTAAGAAAAAGTCTGATTATTTGAATACATTAAAAAACAGCTATTCTAAACATTACAGAAGGCCGCTAGAATTAGAAGAAGGTGTTTTGAGAAAAGTTGAAAAAAATGTCTCAACCAGCAAATAAGGATTTTAGCTTTAACTGAGAATGATGGCGAAAAATTAGAGACTTTTGTAGATACAGGAAGAGTCATTCCCATAAGCATTGTATTTACGGATGAAGCAACATTTACCCAAAACGGAAATTTTAATATCCGTAATGCGCACGTTTGGAGTGATGGAAATGTAATTCATTTACAGTGGTGACTCAATGTTAGTGTATAGACAGGAATTGTAGGGGACCGATTACTAGCCAATGCTTACATACATTTTTACAAAATGAGTTTACAGAAGCATTTGCTGAATTACGCGCTACTCGAGCAGACTTAAATGACAAGTTTGGCAATAAGTAGATTGGCCGGGGACAAATAGTTTATTCTGCAGAAGTTTAAGATGTACAGGATGTTGAAAATAATATTATTACTAACCTATTTGATAGACTACTTAATGATATGTTCAGTGTATTTTATGATGGTATTATACTTTTTCAATTTGTTAATTATTCGTTATTTCTCTACTGATTGAAGGATTTTCTTCAATAATTTTTGTCACTTGTTTTGTTAAATTATTAATAAACTTTATTATTTCATTAACTTATTATTTAAGCTTTTATTAACCGTCGTAACCTGGTAATCATAAAATTACTTATCAAACTAAAACTTTACATATTTCGAAAAAGGGCTATTTTTGGACCTATATTTGCTAAACTTCTTTGTCTATTTTATAAAAGTGTTATAAAGTATTGTACAATCGTTGCGGGACCCTGTATACGAATGTAGAATATATCTTGAGCTTTTTGTGATTTATAAAGGATGGTATATACTTTTTTTCAGAAAAAAACCGTACATGAATATCTAAATTTGTTTTTTAAATATCTTTTGAGATAAATTTATACCACTTTATAAAATTAAAAATTTCCTTAGCCATATTTGCAAAATCATAACAAATCGAATTCTTTGGATAGCTTGATGACACATCGTCATTTATAAAGGAAGTTATGTACTTTCCTCAGAATATAACCATACTTGAGTATCCCGCTTCGTTTTTGAGACATCAAGTTTTGGACTAATCCCAAATTTCTAGTATTTCATAAAATTAATAATTTACTTCATAATTTTTGAAAAGATCGTAAAAAATCGAATTCTTAAGATATCATGATAAAAGTTTTTGTGATTTATAAAAGAAAGTATACAGATTCCTCATATTAAAATCATAATAAAGTACCTAAATTTGTAGTATTTCATAAAATTGAAAATTTACTAAATAATTTTTGAAAAAATTATAAAAAACCGTATTCTTGGATGAAGTTTTTTATAATTTTCAAAGAAAAGTATGTAATTCTATATTTTGAGGTATCATGTTTTAAGTTCAGCCTAAATTTGAAGCATTTAATAAAAATAATAATTTACTTAATAATTTTTTAAAAAATTGTAGAAAATCGAATTTTTAAGATATCACAATGAAATTTAGTGCAAGGTATGTGTAGCTTCCTCATAATAAAACCATTCTTCAATATCTTGCTTCGTTTTCTGGTTATCAAGTTTTGAAATCAATCTAAATTTGCAGTATTTCATAAAATTAAAATTATTCAGCATCTATCCAGTATACGGTTTGATTTAAAAAGAAATGCCGAATAGATCGGATACCGGATAATTGCCAAGTATCCCTTCCATCCTTACTCTTGTGGCTTCTAGTATTAAGTGTTAATTATATATCATTTGCGAAATTTCTGAAGAATCTAGAAAGAATACATACGCAAGACTGAATGGACGAATGGCATACTATAATTCAGAAATTATACAAGTTTTGGAAACAATTTTTCAATCATGAACATTGATATCTTGTCAAATTCTGTTCGTTACTACTAAACTATCATTATTCTAACCTTTAGATTAAAATCCTGGACAATTTTATTAGGATCATAACTCTATTTCTATTTATTCATCAAATCTTTAAAAAATAAATACAGAAATGAATATAAAATATTGAAATGGTATGGACCAAAATAAACAAAAACTTAATAACCACGTCGGTTCGTAAAAGGTTGTAAGGTAAAAAATGTTGTAGTACGTATTACAATTGTAGTGGTTTTTGACTAGAGTTTGCATCTGAAATGCAGACAAGGGCAAATTTTGGTAATCGACCGCATAGTATTGTAGTAATAATAATGTGGTACATTGGACACAATATATAACAAATACTACCACAAAAGTTTATAAATTTTACTACAAAAGAAAATCATAAATTGTCACCAACTGTTAGTACATAGTAAACAGTAATGTATAGTATAGTAACACAACTTTTGCACCGCAAATAGCTAAGAACCAGTATAATCGTGTTGAGTGCATATTGATGAACGGTGTGTTAGCAATTAATGCAATTGTATTACCTTTTACAACAACAAAAAAAATACCACGCTGTTATCGTAAATCAGTAAAAGTCTGTTTTTACTGTGTAGAAAGTGGAAAATAACATCGCCCGCGTCTTCAGCCGGCTACAAACGCACGGTTAAACCTGAATCTTTCTAGTCTAGATCTAGTTTTAATTCTTGCTAAACTGTAGATTGTTTTATTTATTTCATTTATTACTTTCATACTGCCATATTTTAATTTGTCCCTATACATTTCAGCACATATGTTGTAACTTTTATGATTTCCATGGTTACATATCATTTGAAAATTTTTAATTCAGAAAAAATAGTTCAACTTTTACATAAAATTGAGAATAATTAGTTTATTTCTATAGTAAGAGTAAAATTCATATGATTTAGTAATTTAAACACTTGGAAAAATCAGTAATGAACTTTTTTAATTTTATAATTAATAACTCGATCCTTGGACAAACCATATATAAATAAATAATACGTATAAATGCAGGATATTGTTAGTGGATGTTTAATAACAAAAACACGTTATGATTATCTATAAAATTTCAGGTATCCTGACAATTACACCATTCCTGGCATTCATTTTCACCTCGCCCTGGTTTCGTTAATAAGCGCAATTACCGTGTTTGCGCCTAATTTATAAGAAATGAATGTAAGCATATAATAACTAACAAAAATACATACATATTTTTTACATGAATAAACAAATAGATGTACTTAGATACATCTATTTAAGTATATCTAAGAAGTGGTAAACATATTACACTTCTAATGTATATGATAGATAATTAAAGTGTAAAATAAAAGATTTAGAGAAAAATTAAGTTACTTCTAAACCCAAAAATTATAGAGATGCATATATTGGACTGATTTTAGTATTTGTAAGTTCAATTATAAAGCATCGTGCACATTTGGACTAGGGAATCTATAACTACACTTGATTGTGGAATAATTAAGACTAATTACGTTTAATTAATCAGTCGAAAGAATGGTGGAAAATTGTAGAACAATCATCCACCATTCTTTTGCCACATCTATAGAAAACATAATTTTGGCATTTATTTCTGAATCATATACACGTACAAAGTAGCAAAATCACCATTGCTTCATTACTTTAAAACAGAAGTTTCTAATTAATAGCAATTATTTTCACGTTGGCACTTATTTGTTTAGACTTCCTTGGGACACCAAGACTTTAACTTATCTTTACATTTTCAAGACAATTAATCACAAAGCATATTTTATTTCCACACACGTTGCTCGTACTCTTCCTGTCAACAGTTACTTTATCGTTTGCCGCGCGCTGGCTGTAAACGACGAAGGATGAAAGACTTTTATTTTTCTTGAGGAAAAAAAAAACAAAAATAAAGATGTTTATATCGCTTAACATAGTTCACAAACCCATAAACCAGTGGATAAAAACAAGTCGTTACAAACACCCCGAATTAAAAAAAAGAACCTACAAAATTAGTTCTCGTTACAAATAAACCCAAATAACTTCCGGGTTTTATTCTCCTCTTCGTATTTTTATTTTGTGTTTGTACACAATTTCGACATTTTCACATTTCGACGTTTAGTCTATGCAATCGACCGAATTACATTTCGATCGTTTAAATAGATCGATGACGCAATAAAGTTGGTAAATAAAATTTCAATTTCATTCATATGATCGTTTTGTGTTAAAAGAGGAGAAACATTTTGAAAGGAATCTCGTATTCGAAATGTCTTTAAACAATGTTTATTTACACGGCAAACAATTCAACTGGGTTAAGATGCAACGAAACCAAATGAAATGGAGTTTCTAAAATTAATTCTATGTAACAATGCTATTTAAATAAATATAGTAATGTATACATGTTTCTTTTGTTTTTTTTTGTTTTACTTGATTGTTTATCAGTTAATCAGGCTAGATTAAAATAAAATCGGTATCAAAACTATTTAAGATGACCTGAAAAATTCTGATCTGATGCATGGTATAGTTTGATTAATATTGACTCGGACGTAGTCTTCTTTTTCGATTTTATCTTGGCCTTTGGTCAAATGCCGTGAAATCCGGAGTAATCGGCATGCTAATGGTCGCTCTTGGGTCTCGAACCGTATTAATTGGATGCCGAGGTCGTCGTTTTAAAGCGAAATTCCAGAGAGAACTTCAATTAAAAAAAACTTTGAAACTCAAAAATTATTTAACGGGCGACGATTGTTCTTAAGTAACCGAAACGAATCACTTTTGCTTACTTAAATTTCGTTCTAAAGACATAATCATTCAAAACATCTTGTTGATGATTTTACAAAGTAATCATCATCAAAGTTAAAGGAATCGTTTTAAAGTGTGGTTTTATTAGCTGGACATGGTTTATAATTACGTTCAATTAAGCCGCGCGGTAACTAGAAATTTTCAATCTAAACCCAATTTGTGGACGATAAACGAACCGCTTTAGCGAACCAGGCGTTTATTAATTATGTTATGCATAAAATTAAATTAGAAAATCAACTAGGCGATATCTATCGAGATTACATCACATTTAAATAATTCCAAAAATATTTCAATCAATACTATTTTAAGAAATCGAATCATTTACTCCTGATGGACATTTGAAACGTCATTTGGCGACATTTCAAAGAAATCCACGACAGCGAGAAAAAGGACGACGACGACGGACTTAATCTCGACCTCTGAGGCGTATAGAAAAGAATGAATGAGATATAACGGGATCTCGGTAGACTTCCGACCCGTTCTTGTAAACACCGCAAATGAGATACGATAAGTCATTGAAGACTAATTGCCTGGGAATGTAGCGAATTCAATGCTTGACGTGAATCTTTCAAGAAATTCTCCACGAAAACGAAACCAAAAGTGAATAGAAATAGAAATGTCGGATAAAGAAGCAGTGAAATTGAATGTTATGCTTGGGTTGGTGATGTAAAAAAGCTTCAAGTCGATTTATTTTTCGAGAATCACATAACGAAAGTGATAATACTATTTTAGTGTTGAAAACACGAATGGTCATTTTATTGTAACGTGTATGTGTATGTAGGCAAATAAGATTGCAATTGTTTCGACAATCGAGGACAAGGCAAAGAAATGTCACTTAAGCTGACATTTTTCACAATGGTGAAAAGGTTTATAAATGCACGTTCGTTGAATAATATTGTTATTCAATAAAGTAAAACCAAAAAACAAGCTATGATACCGTTTGCAATCTACATAATTAAAATATTTTATTTGAAATTCCAACATTTTCTTTCTTAGAGTTTAGTTAATAATTTGAAAACTAAGAAATTATTCCAATGTATACGAAAATAAGGCGATAATGTGACAAAACTTATCTAAATGAAAGCCTTCGAAATTAGAACAAATAAAAACTGGAGAAAGCCTTATCTTTTCAATTTATGATAATTGGCTGAACTAGTTAAGTAAGCTGAATTAGACTTGGGGTGAACGGAATACAAAATGGACATGAGATTCAGGAAAGTTATTGGAGATGGGTGTTAGAGTTAGGTTAGGTTGGGATCATTTGGGTCAAAAAAGGTTCCCCAGGATGAAGTACAATATAGGTCACTTTACCTGTTAAGCACAGTTGGCGAGATGCTAAAAAGAATCATCAATAACAGATTAATGGAGCATCTAGAGCAAAATAATATCTGAAGCACAGTAAGGGTACAGGACAGAGTACCGTTGATACCGTCATGACCATAATAAGGGAAGCACAAGAATGGAAGAAAATTTCACTAACTCACCGCGAATATAGGGTGATGATTTTATTAGACGTGAAAAATGCATCAATGCATGCGTTGTCTCAGAAGTGGTGATAAAACTAGTCAAGACCTAACTCTCAGATAGAACGTCCCACAGGGATCAGGAATAGGTGGTACGTTGTGGAATATGTGCTATGACACAGTGATAAGAATGAAGACTGAAAAAGAGATAAGAATAGTAGGATATGCAGATGACCTGGAAGTAGTCGTGAAAGCACCCATAGAAGCTTAAATGATATAGGCCTCCATTTAGCACTGGAAAAGACGAAAGTGGTTATATTAGAAGGTAGACTTATGTTGCAGGAAATTGAGATACCACCCAATAATGTGACAGAAACATTCTCTAGTACGAACTACTACGTAACACAAGCTTTTATTGGAGACGACATTTTTGGGTAATACCTTAACCTTTCAGTAGTGGCGTATCTCAGACCGTCTGTTACTTTTCAGCGTAATAGACCTTATAGTACACTTTTATAGTATATATAAATATATTAATGTATAATGGTATATTATATATGCCATTATATATAGTATATAAACACCGGAGTTATAATAATCTTAATATATGTGAATAGAAATCTGGTGTAATGGAGAGTTTGATAAGTGTAGAAGAACATTGTAAGTTATAGTCTATTTATTAATATAGAACTGGAAAAATGTTTAAATAATATGAGATATATCTTATAAAAAATAACCTTTATTAATCAAAACTTTTACAAAATAATAGCAGTCCACGAATATATTACGTTATATCAATTCGGTATGTTCAGTCATTCATTGAAATATAGCAGTCATTACATAGAATTTCAGAATGTTCCAAACATAAAAATACATTGCATTTTCCGCATTTGTATACAGCGACCAGTTACTGCAACTTTTGCAATATCCTGTTGGGGGCATAATGTACCACATACTTCAGCTATTCTATTGCGTACATATCTGGGTAGGCAGTCAGATTGAGCTCGATTTTTTAGCTGATCAGTAACTAAATCGAATCCAAGTTTACATACCTCAAAATTAAATAAAAAAATAGTCTCTACATATACTTCAATAATTGCGTCGGTTTTTTAGATCGAAAACTATATAAAATTAGAAAATTATATAATAATAATCAATGTATCATTCGGTGTTGGTGAGTAATACTAAGGCGTTATAATATGTACTTGTTTACCCAACAATTACGTAAAATCCCGCCCCACTCAAGTAAACCTTTTTGCGAGAATTCAGCGTTCAGGTAAACCGTCGGTCTGTGAGACCGTACGTCACTAGAGGAAGGTTAACAAGATCAAAAAAGAAGTTTCAGATCTGTGCTGGCATGGATGCAGAGTAGAAGATACCCCAAAACATACAGTCTTTGAATGTACTCACTTTGATGAAATGCGGCAACTGGATGAGATGAGAGTAGTAGAAGAGAAGGGAGAAAAAATAATTAAGGTCCTAACTGGAATAATGAAGGAGAAAAACACAGAGGTGAGAAAAAGAGAGAAAAGTTCAAAAAGTAATCTTTTATATGCTTTGGGTACGAAAGCACCCTACGAAGGAAAGGAAAAGCAATTGTAATTCGAACATCAGCAGGAACAGCAGAAGAGGTAAGTGCCGGTAAAAGACACTTAACCCCTGAACTGATTTGAACGTATGCGATACGTTTAAACTATAATGGTCATACACTGATTTGAACGTACGTCATACGTTCATGCTAACGTGGTCATACAGTGATTTGAACATATCTCAACCGTCGGATGTTATTTTATTCGAATATACGAGACCTGTTTATATGTTAATATACATATTTGGTAATTTGTAGTGCTTCACGGATGAAGAAGTATGTATTCTGGTTGATCCGAGGTATCTTCTTGGTTTCACCCTTATTCAAACCTGTTTCCTCAATTATTAGAACACGTTTCCGACTCAGTGACTATCAGCCAAACAGCAAGATTTTGTCAAGCGACGAATAGACTATATTTTTTGAAGAAATTGATTTTGATTGAGCTCGAACATTCTGCCAAATCGATCCTGACAATCCAATATTAGCTGCACCACGTTTCCCTTTTGCGGATACACCAAGAGTAGTATGCAGATATGCAGAACAAATTATAGCTGATTCAACAGTAGAAACTTATTCACGATTAAAAGGTTGGACAGCAACATCCGTCAATGAAATTTTACTTTTCTTTGGCATTATAATAATTCAAGGCATAGCAAGAAACCGAACTTGGAGTGGTATTGGACAAAGCGGCAGAGTATAGAAACCCCTTTTTTCGCTAATGTGATGTTCTATTCAAGATTTACGTTTTTGAAAAGTTTATTCACTTTGAAAAAATGGCATCCATAGAAGAATGTCCCAATCCAAAATTGAAAAAACTTTGGGCAACTTACCATTATCTGAACTTGCCCTTTGCCGAAATGCTTACACCAGAAAGAGACATTTCCATAGATGAAAGTTTGCTATTTTATAAGAGGAGATTAAACAGGAAGCAATATGTTTCTTCAAAACGCGCTAGGTTTGGAATAAAAAGGTTCTTACTTTGTGAATCGAGCTCTGGATACATATGGAAAATTATTATATACACAGGGAAATACACTGTATTGATAATGGAATATACTGATATGCCTAAAACCACATAAATTGTTATGAGTTTAATAAAAGATCTGCTAGGAAAAGGATATTGTCTTAAGGATAATTTTTATACCTCTCATCAATTAGCAGATTGAGGAGAGGTATAAACATTATGAGGAAGGAGTGAAAAGGGTAGGATTGGAAAAGAGCAGTTTACTGCCCCTATAACAAGAAAGGCATAAGAGATGTTTAAAGAAATTGTCAACAAATAACAGGATTTCTTTTTCGGCTTCGTAATATCCTGAGTTTGCGAGGAAGGCAGAAAGAAGCAAGGCAAGATGAGAAAGAGGCAGAGGGAAGAAGAAGAAAACAAGTTAAATTCTCCCGTGAAGGGTAAAAGTGAAATAACAGTGAGATATTTAGTGCGGTAGGCCTGGCCAATACTATCTGTGTCAGGAGAGCCTAGATAGGGTCGCATCCTACACTCCCGATCGGATTAGATAATGCGCCAAATCCAATATGAGAAAGAAGTAAGAACAAGGACGATAAAATATGGGAATGAACATTCAGGAAGAGCGATGAAGAAAGGTTATGACAGGCATTAATATGTAGAACGAATTATTGTAAAGAACAATATTGTTCTCTAGTACTATTGCTCTTAGATGCATCGATATGGAAAAATATTCGGAAATATGACAATTAACTAAATTGGTTACTTTTTCAACTTGATGTAATGTTATAATGGTAATACCTTGGTAACGAAGCATCATACAAGAAAAAATTTAGGATTCTTGCACTTTTGTTCTTAGATCCATAAATTTTAAGAGGAGTACGAAAATATGGAAATTTGATGAAATTCGTCAAAAGATCTTAAGGGAATACTTGATACTCTTGATGAACATGATCTACACCCAACTCTTTTATACACGGTCTTTTTAACACGATTTTGAAATAACACGGTTCACCAATAAATTTTTTTAAAAGAATTTTTTGTTATAGCACGAATACAAAAAAAGTATTTAAGTATTTAGTTTATTGTGTACGTTACAGTTTTAATAACAATAGCCAATACTAAACAAATAGTAACATATTCTGAGTCAAAGAGCACAATATTGACTTAAACATCCATCAATTCAAGCCAATCTTCCAATTTTTAACCATTATTAACCATAATCAACATTAGAGTGGTGCATGCTAAGTTAATCAGCCTATAAGTATGTTTGTTGAATCTCAAACGAGAGTCTGTAATTATTTAGTCTCCTTTAGTTTGTGAGGTTCAGAGAAAGTTTTTAAATGGATACCTTGCAGAATCAAAAGAAAGTTGTTTAACAGGTTAATTGCCACAGCAATTTTTATTGCGTTGCCCAAATTATTACAGGTTTCAATTTCTTTGTCGAATTAATGAGTACCATGCTAGGCATTCAAGCAAAAACATTTCAAATATGTGATGTTTCTAGAAAGATACATATTCAAAAAAACAAGTGGTGTGAAAATCGAACAACTGTGTAATAAAATGATGTTTTTCTTTAAACAAAAACATAATGCTTTGTAAAAATATTACGTATCTTCAAATAGCATTCTAGAGTTAGACTTTCAATATGTTATTGCGAAGTTTTAAGGAAAGCAGAGAGGTTCAATCAAACAAACATGATTAAAGAAACTTTTTGTATTTAACTAGATATACAATGCTGAGATCTGTCTCAATTAGTGTGCAATACCTGATTGTACAATGCAGAAGATAATATAAATTAGTTGTATTAGTCTGCGCTAAGAAGAATGGAAATCTAGTGTTAGTTCTAGATGTAATAGTCATTCACTGCTTGATTGTTGTAAATTCGTTTGGAACTAAAAGTATAACTAATACCAGACCTAGGAACATTTGGCATTTTTATACTTTTCTATACTAACTACACAAACTGATATTTTTATTTCTTTCTGAATAAATTAATAAATTCGAATTAAAAAATATATTGATGTATTACTATTAATTATTAATTGATGAAGTACCCACTGTTTAGATATTTACCTTAGACTGGAGTAAATACCCAATTTATAAACCCCTACATACCGGGTATTTACCCATCATTGAATTAAAATAATGAAGAGGTTGGGTAGATTACAATAACGATGGAAGTCGCTACAAAAGGCCACAAAGCCTCTTTCCTATCTTGAAAATCAATTGCCCTGTGAGATATCATTCTGTGAAAAAATTGCCTTAAAAAATTTTTTCTTAACAAAAATTGATGAACCTTTAAATGTATTTGAGCCACTAAAAATGTTCAACTTATGACCGACGCTGATTTAGTCGATAGTATAATGTAAACAAACTAACGCTGAAACTAGGGCGTAGAAGATGACGCCTAAGAATTAGAATCATCTACACCTCGTTTAAAAGCATTCTTTTAAATTTAATGGAATAACAAGCACTCTATAACGACATAACGACTATAATAAATAAGGTTGTTTTGTGCCAGTTTATTCATTTCTTTCATAAACAACTCGCTATCCTCCTTTCATAATTAAAAGATGTTTCCATTTTCCCCCCAATTACCACTGTTAATCTTCACACTACTGTAATTAAAATACAAGAACAAAGACCCCCTATATCATAAATTTCCAAATTGATTTAAATCGAGATAAATTGGTCACGGAAATATCTTTTTAATTTGGGAAATTCACCAATTTAGATAAAATTTTTTTTAAACTCTATCTCTGCATTGAGTAAGTGAGGGTTGGGTTCAATAAATAAACCGATACGTCAATCTTCTACATTTAGTTCTATTTCAAGAAGACAATAAATTAGTAAGCTATACACCGAACTGTACAATTGCAGTAATTTGAAACTTGAACGCCTCCCACAAGGTCGCTTGCGGGCGAGGCGCTATAATCTTTCAAAACAGACGATTTCGTGTAAATAATATCAGTTGAAACACCTTATTCAGGAGGTGTATTCATGGGTAATTTGAGTTGATTCGCTTCTTCAAGATAATAGATATGTTTAGTCTCCTATAAGAAAACCTATCTTCACTCCGCTGAGGTCGTTTACGGGCGAGGCGCTACAATCTTCTAAAATAAACGATTTGGTCTTAATATTATCAATTCAGACGCGCTATTCACGAGAAACATTGGTAATTTGAGTCGATTCGTTCCTTCTATATCTTAATAAGTGTTTAGTTTCCTATAAGAAAACTTACCACCATATCGCCGAGGTCGCTTGCGGGCGAGGCGTTACAATTTTCCAAAATAGACGATTTCATGTAATATCAATCCAGATGCGTAAGACGATGTCGTATATTTTCGAAGATTATAGCGCCCCACTGGCAAGCGACCTCGGCGATGTGATGGTTAGTTTTCTTATAGGAGACTAAACACCTTTATTAGGATGTAGAAGAAGTTAATCCACTCAAATTACCAATGCTTTTCATGGAATTTATATTATTAATACAATCGTCTATGTTGGAAGATTGTAGACTATTCACTATCTTGTCTTATTATGTTATGATTTCATATTAACTCTTAACATCATATCTCAGGGACAAGTATTTAAAGCATTAACTATTTAAACTTGCTACAACAACGAGGTTGTTTAGGACGATAAAATGCCCTGTGTGTTCCCATTATCTATATTTATTGAAATATACATTGACACCTAACCTAACTGCTGGTAACCATTATTTGTATAAATATAAAATATTTAGGTAGGAGTAATAGGCGGTGCTTCGCTCTTATTTACTGCATTTGTTCATCTAACAAAGTAAAGTAACACTAAATCAATAAACGTGTGATTTGCTATCTGAAAATATTCCGTGAAGATTCGTGGTCATAAGAAAATGATCATCATACTAAGAAATTACTCATACTCATAAATAGCTTGAAGACATAAAATACCACCAAATACAGCAATACATTCAGTATCTGAGTAAAATGTGGCTATCATAAGGTTTAGCATAATATTTTTCGCTGTGTGTAATACATGAAATAATTAGTCTCTTTCTATTTCATCGCCTATCTATCAAGGTAATATGATTCAAGTAGCTGATAGACGACTAAACAGGAACTATGAAACACAAACCATGACCTAACCCAGGAGTGCTCAAAGAGTTGATTACGAAGTACAGAAATTGGGTTAAACGAAAAGAATTCTTGATAATAATTCCGCTGGAGGAAAAACCTCGTTGTAAGGATATATCATGCTTTCATAAGTTTTGTAAGTAAATATACTATCGATTTACAAACTTGAATGTATAATCTATAGATCAAGCTCTAGTCATGACTGGCAATCAAAAAGGGAATCTCATGGAAAAAATCACATTTCATTCGCTCATCATTCATCTGCAAGTACTATATTCAAAAACTCTTAATATGAAGTTCTTAATACTAAGCACTTCGATTAATTCTATACACAGGTATAAAATAGTTGGTACGTGGAATGTTTTTAGAAAGATTTCAAGATTTCAAGAGTCAATTTTGTAAGAAAAGAGGCGCACTCATAAGTAGAGAATGAAACCGAGATCTAGTAAGTAAACCATGCAGTACAGGTACCTTGGTGTTTGATTATGAAGAACATTATATAACTTGGTCAATATACGAAATGATCTACTGATTCTGGCAGGTTAATTTCTGTAAGTAATTGCGGTATGGAGTTATGAGATCTATTGAGATCAAAAATATTCCGTATACAGATATTCTGAAGTTTTTGCAGTCCGTATCAGCGTAATCTATAAACGTTATTATAAAATTCATCGAGCGAATAAAGTTCTAAATTACAAAGTAAATGTCGCATACTTTTCTTAAATGAGTTCAATCTACCTATTGATTCAATCACTGTAGGGATGTCATACCAAATTTTCACGCATGACTACAACGTACCCCTTTCATATAGGCTTAACCTATGTTTAGGCAGCATCAAGATATAATTATATCTGGTATCATATTGGTTTGTCTTAACCAATTGTTGAAAATAGTTCTTATATTTAAAAACAAATATTGAGCATTCGAAGATGTAAATCTCGGAATCGTTGTCTACAAGATTCATTATATTTCAGACTACACAAGACTCTTATTGCTTTTTTCTGCAGTTTAAAGACATTATCGAACTGAACAGATGCTTCCTAAATAATTATTAAATATAGTAAATATGAGGGAAAATAACAGAATAACAAAGATTATGACAGACCATGGGAGGAAGGAATCAACGAGTTTTCTCAACGAGTGTAAACAATGATAGACATTTTCCAGGACATTGTAGAGTCCATAACCACCGTAGTATAACCATTGTAGAGTTCTAACCGTATCTGTTACCTGATTAATATTACGGTCAAGCAGTAAGTGAGTGGATGAGAAATCATTAAGGTTCGTAAGTAAAGGTCAACATGCAAATGCAATTGCTTGAATTTTTGCAGTATTTAATATAAAGGCCGTAACGTTTATACTAATTCAAAATACTAGAAGGATCCAGGATTGTGCAATTGAATTGAAGGGAATGAAGATCGTTCAAGTGAAAAGTTAGAAATGTGAGTATTAGGAGTAAGAACAATATCCACTACAGGAAGAAGAAATTTGAGACCAACTCCATCAGCACCCACACCAATAGACTTAGAATAATTCGCGGACTTCTGATGCGTTGACCAGAACAAAAGAGGAGAATTTAGGTAAGGCAAGGATTTCAATAATAGTAGTCGATTTAGTTTCACCATCAATGATCAGAGGAGGGTCAGCAAAAAAACTTTACACTTCTAGGTCTAGTGTTAGTTTATAATAAATTTATGATAGTTATGATTGGATTGGCACAATAAAAAGCATTTCTTTAAAAAAATTCAATATTCTATCTACAACGTAGTATAATTGAATTCAGACTTTATAATCATTAACCAAAATTCCATATCAAATTCCTTTTTTGAATAGATTTCTTATTGCCAACCTTTTTAGCGATAGATCACTAGTAATACAAGTGTGAACACCCCTGCCCTAACTCAACCCACCAAAATTCAACAAAACTCAACACACCATAACTCAATGAAACCTAAACCCAACCCAATTGTATGTAACAAAAAACTAAATAATATGTATGAGTATGTCATCTAAAAGAATGTGCGATTAAGGAATTCTAACAGCGAGATATTGATGCTTTTGCATCTATTTAAAGTTTGTACTCAATAATGAACAATCAATTTTCCGTTGTGGGATGAAATCTTGTCTTTAAGATGAGCTAGTACATATTTTTGCAACTAAGAAAGAACGAGTGTGTGTTAAGAATTTCATTTCATTAAACCGTTATAAAGCAGAAATTTAAATTACTTAAATTTAACATGTTTCAGTTTACTGATTTAATAAATTATCGCCTAGACTGAAAAATGCATTCTGCACAATAATCTCACCAAATAAAAATTTGTCTTTGAGTTGGTACCGCACCGACAGAAAAATTGTATGTCTCTTGTCCCCATTTTATCTTTAACCGTCTCGATTGCAAAGTATATCTCAGAAGTACATATTTTAATTCACATACTCATTTCTTGATAATAAATTGAGAACATGACTTAGAGGCTAAAGGTTATGTGTAAAGAAAAAGAATATTTAAAAAGGCTGCGACACAAAATCGGTTTGTTTACTTTTTCGAACAACATAATTTTTAATACAAATTAAAATTATTATTAGGTTTTGGCCTTCCTGAGACTATTGTGTTTCTGTTATTATTTTGTTAGAAATTTAGATCTTGCAGGTGTCGTATGATTTTAAAATATCTGCTTGGCATAAGGATAAGAATAAGAAGTTGTATGTTTCGTCCTAACTGACTTTGTCAATTTGGTGCAAAACCCAATACTTAGTCTCAATCTTTAAATGGTGCCCAAAAGTTCTGAAATGAAGTTATTAAAGCACTCGCCACAAAATAATATGTTTGTCAAAGTACTTAGGATTCGAGAAATAAATTTGTTTGAGGCTCTACAATCATCATTCATTAAAGTTTCTGATGTGTTTAGACGACACTTATAGACAAAACTATAAAAATTAATTCCCAATGAAGATATAATGGGAAAAAGTTAAATAAGTACTTCCAAGAAGTGTTAGTTATAATGTTGGTAAACCACAAACAAATTTATTATAAACATTCTGACTTACTATTTAGCAATTACTGTTTACTATTTTTAAAGATCAAATCGAAGATTCTCGCGTTTTCCGTAAATATAATGTATTTCTTTCAACACCTACTTATATAACGATTGGATATTAAGATACACGATTATCAAAGGAACCATGGAGGAAGTTTTATTAAGTTTACCTGTCCTATTTTTTTCGGTCGATGCATTCCAAGAATCTTATTTCCGTTTGCAATAGTAGCGGCCGTTACTCCGCCTACGGTAATTTAATTCAGTTTACATTAGCATTCAGCCAATTATATACTATCACAACCTAACAAATACTATAAAAATGCGATATATAACAAACAAATAAAAAAAATGGGACGAATACTAGGAACGATTTATATCTTAAACTTTAGGATAACCTATAAAATGTAGACCTTTGATAAAAAATCTTTCTACACAAAATGTTAAGAGAATTTCTTTGAGAATTTATAATCGTTACATCCAGGTGGCAATTTTTTTTCTTTGAAGAAATCATACGAGACGTTTTTATAACGAATTTATGCCGTCGTGATGAAAAAGTTTTCGGGTATAGTGTAAGTAACGCAACACCGAAAGTAGGAATTATTGTACGGCCCATTGGGTTCGACGAGACCGTGTAATTGAATCAACAACGAAAAAAAAAGGGGACAAAGGCGACGTTGACAGAATAATTTGTACATTCGGGGCGGGAGGCTTTGTTGCTGTTATTACATAAGACATTTTATTGATGGATACAATAAAATTGTGTACATATTCTATTTTTAGCAAAACTTTTTTTTATTCCAACAAATTAAAAAATTACTTACAATTAGAGCCAAACTGTCTATGCTTTTAATTTTTTTATCTCAAATATTACTTTCTTTACTTTATTTTCTTCTTAAAAAAATTAAACCTACTTTTTGTAAGCATCAATTTAAATTATAGAGAGTTTTTAAATAGTTTTATCAACAGTAGACCCCATTATTTCGTAATCCTATTAAATCACACACGCTCGCACACATACAAGAGAACTTATTACGAGCTCTTTCTCTGTTTTTCACGCTCGATTGCCGGCCTGGATGCGATCGTTTGACACCGAATACGTACATCGAACAGATCCTATTTTTTAATTTTTTTTTTCGTTTTTACTGTGGTGTTTACAAAACGAGCGTAACGATAATAATTCGAACGTTCACGAAATTCGTGTTAACGCGCCTCCGCTCCGTTGACCCGTTCGTAATCGGTATGATTTATGCGATATTTCCATTATAAAATGTCCGAGAACATTTTGTAACGCTATAAAAAGAAATAATAAATCTAATTGTGCGGCAATTTAAATTAGGTGAAATGGTTTGTTTTTGGAGGATTTATCATTTTCTTTGAAATTGATGTCATAGCAATTAAAATTAGTGGAGTCATTCAAATTAAATTGTATGAAAAGAAATTGTTTTATTAATAGTACGTGATTTATGCTGTGGTATGGCTATAATTTTCATGAAATTTATCTTATTAATTTAATTAGTAAAGAAAAATTATATGCTGTATGTCCCTCGGAACATAAAAATTTTATTACTGATTTTTTAAACTAATCTAAGCATAAATAATGCGTCGGATTTGTTCAAAACACGAACTATAGAAATTAACTAATTACTCCCACTAAATTGAAAATTTTTCAAGTTCAATCCATATGATGTGAACTGTGAATGACCTTGAAAGAGAATATTTATTAAGTAAATTTATTATTAGCCGTGCGTGTTCAGACAGAATCTTTCAGGCTACTAATGTAGCCTGTCAAGAATGACTTCCTTCAATAAGCACAATGTTGAAACTTTTTTTTACAAATCTGAAGGAAATTTTTAATAAAATTCCTAAGTTCATGAATCCATCAAGAATATATATAAAGAATATATATAACTTAAACAAAACAGGTAAAACTGTTCAAAATCCCAAGAAAATCATAGCAAAAAAAGGGATTTAGCAAGTGAGTTCCTGCACCAGTGGCGAGAAGGGAATCTTAGTCACAACCAGTGCCATTATTTGTACAGCTGACACACTCCTTCCCCCTGCCATCATCTTTCCTCGAAAATTTTTTAAGCAGCATATGTTTCGTGGAGTACCTCATGGGGCACTAGATTTGGGAAATCCTTCAGGTTGGTTAACATCGGAGTTATTTCCTAAAGTGATGGAACACTTCATCAGTTTATCACATAGCACAAAAGAAAATCCAAGTCTGCTGATTTACGGCAATTTAGATGCTCATTTGTCCATCGAAGTCATTGATAAAACTCGTGCGGCAGGGGTCACAATCGTAATGTTGCCGCCTAACTGTAGCCATAAGCTGCTACCCTTAGATAAAACTGTTTTTGGACCATCTAAGGCGGTCTACAATGCTACAGTTGACACATGGATACTGAACCATCTAGGAAATCCAGTAACTATCTACGACATCGCAAATTTAGTAAATGTTGCCCATGTTGCAGTGATAACCCCAAAAAACATCAAGTCTGGTTTCATAAAAACAGGAATTTTTCCGTTCAATGACCAAATCTTCACGGATGTTGATTTTATAGAAGCTGCTGTTACCGACAGACCTTTCACAGGAGAAGCCAACGGCGGCCCATTCACATCAGGAGTCCAATCTTCTGAAGAGTTAGGATCTGAAGTTCCATTGACTGAGGGATGCGCATTGGCAGAAGCAAATAGAGCACAAGCGGAACTGAGTCTAGTGAGCGAGGACAACTGTAGTTCCCCATCCATCGTTCCCAGCATCGTTCCAAGTGCTTTTACATTACTGGAAAACACCCGGAGTTTTCTCAAAGTTTTAGAAAGAAAATCAAAACGAAAGATAATACGAAAAATAGCCGTCTATTATTCCCAATTCGCCAACGAAAGCTGAACTGGAAAAAAAATCCAAGAAAAACAGAATAGGACCAATGTTAAGTGTAATACGCAAAAGAAGAACGTTAAAAAATGCGTTTTCCCTACTTGTAGATTACTTGTGAACCCTACTTAGTAGATTACAAAGACGCCAAGGACTGGGTTGGACATTCATCTGATGATGAAGACCCAGCTAACTTCATAACGGCAGATGAAT
This sequence comes from Onthophagus sagittarius, assembly GCA_036711965.1. Taxonomy (NCBI): domain Eukaryota; kingdom Metazoa; phylum Arthropoda; class Insecta; order Coleoptera; family Scarabaeidae; genus Onthophagus; species Onthophagus sagittarius. The sequence continues at coordinate 51,790,065 of JASERS010000002.1, forward strand.
TCCTGGACAACAACGCTGCTCCAAACCCTCTCAATAGGATGCTGTGAACAGAATATAAAGTTTGTCTAAGAAGAGATTTGTGCTTAATTAAAATTAAAAAACTCCAAAACAGTATATTTTCTTCTTATCCCACTGTGTACTTGCGGTAGTAAAATTATATTCTCTATCACAAAATACTTTTTTATGCAGAAATCAAAATAGCATAAATTTAGAGACACTATTGAACCTTCACAAAATAAATCTATAATTTTTTAAGCTAATTAATGAGGTGATGTAGTTATCACGACATTTTGCAATACTAACAATTATTACAAATTATGAACCATTAATTCATTATTTTAGTCAACAAAAAGTTGTAACATTAATTATTAATATTATATTTCGAATAAGTTTAGAACATTTATCACAAATTTTCGAAGAATTAAGTGCTAAACTATTAAAATGTTACCTAAATATTTTTCAACGCCGTTAATTAACACCCAAATAGATACAAATACTTCAGATGCTTTTCTTAAGAATTCTTAAAATTCGCGCGGTTTTAATTTGATGAATTTGATTAAAATGAAACAAAGCAGTCGATTGCAAGAAAAGCATATGAATACGCTGATGAAAGTAAAATCATACATAAATTACGGAAATAATGTAAATTTAAGTAAAGTCTATAGTGTGGTTAAAATTAAAAGACAGGAAAGTTAATAAAACATGTAATAATTTTGGCAAATGTGTTAATGGAAAAATTTGGACCAGACAACGTTCTTACATTGTATTTAAATATTCTTGTTTTTATTTGAATGAGGAGAAATAGCTACAGTAATCAGCTAATTTCTGTCTACACGAAGTAATGATTTGACATGTTTTTAGAGTGGTTTTTCATTGTGCTCCGTTAAAGTGTATTTATTTACAAACATAATATACCTCTGTATTGTATTTTCGTATATAATATACGTTTTTTTAATTGCCGCTAATTTTTTTTTTATTTTGGAAAAACTGCAAAAAACAAATGCGCACACAAGTCACAAAAATTAGAAGGATCACCGGCTTTAGGTCCAGTATTAGTTCTGAAGCTAGGTTGGGTTGGATTCGCTGCCGTTGTACAAAATTTACGGCAAAACCCAAATGTTTTTAGTTCTAAGTTTAGTATTAGTTCTGAAGCTAGATTGAGTTGGGTTTGGTCCCGTCTTCGGAATGTCCAAATACAAGAATACAAGAATATTTTATGTTGGATCGGCTTAGCTTGGATTTATGGTTATAAACCATAAATTGAAATTGGAAACTTTTCAATTTGGAAAATGTTTTACATAAAAATGGGAATAATTAATTAACTAATTAGTATTATTATAGTGACAAGTTTAAAAAAACAGTAATAATTGTTTTTCCTCTTTCTACCTCGGTCCGGAGGTATACTGCAGAAATATGTACCACACTAGAAATTGCTGACATTTAAAAATTGATATATGGTATATAGTATTCTACGAAAAGCCGGATACCAAATATTTCGCATCATCTTCAGCTGGGCATTCGGTTATTCGGTGTATCTATCCGACCATTATGTGTAACTGTCAATTTCAACATCAGTTTAATATCATACACAGGTGGTTGATTTCTTCTCGGGAAGAATGTATTTCTCTCAAAACAAAACTATACAATAATATCTCAATTCCTTTTCGAAACATCAATTTTTGATCTCAACCTAAATTTGTAGTATTTCATAGAATTAACATTTTCCTTGATTATATTTAGAAAGTCGTAGAAAATCGAATTTTTAACATATTTTAATGATTTTATTAGTGATTTATAAAAAGTAGTATGCACTTTTTCGAGAATAAAGCATACGTGAATATATTCATTCGTTTTTGAGGTATTCAGTTTTTAATTCAACCTAAATTTGTAACATTTCATAAAACATGTATTTCCCAGTAGTATATACTGATTTATATTAATACCTAGTTATGAAGTAGATCAAAACGTTAAGTAATTAATAAGCAATTTGAACTAAACTTAGAACTAACACTAGTACTATCACTAAGACTAATAGCAAACCTAGAACAGAAATCCTAGTTGTTTGAAAAAGTTGTATGTCATACGTGGATATTTTAAGCAGAAATGAGCGAGGATAGTGTGAACGTTTTCACTCAGAATGCTAAAGACTACGAACGTAATGTAATGTTTATTTGTATTTCCTTTAATCATGTAAACTGAAGCGCACGACGGTTTCGGACTACCTACTAGGAATAGAATTAAAAAATATATTTACTTTGATTCAAGAAACTAATTTCGAAATCGAAAGAAGCATCTATCCAAATAAGGCCTAATATTCAAGTATTCGAAAAATCACGTCCTCTTTATATTATTAAGTTTTAGGAACTGCTTATTACAATATAGCACTTTAAATAGTAAAATTCTCTCAAACAAGCAAAATCAATAAATACTGATTAATCGTTGATTATTAATTGATGCTGTTAATCTCTTAGAGTGTCATATTGTGTATGCCGTCTATTCCTAATTACCGGTCGAAGGAGAGGCTTTCCAGATACTAAACATTATGAAATTTGCAAATGACTGATGACTGGCTTAAACTTGTTACATATCGCAAATTCCATGAAGCGTAGATACAATATCTTGATATTGTAGTTGGCAGTTCTTTTATTCGCAATAAGTACCAAGTTGTTACTTACTCAACAATCAGTTGAAAACATACCTGCAATTTTTGGGCAAAAATTTAAGCATTTGTCAGGATTCCTCGAAGATCAACGTTTTATGGACCCTAACAATAACTATAGATACAGGAGTATAAAGACAAAAACAATATTTTGTCATCAAATTAGAATCATAATTACGATAAGTATCTTTTTTAGACGACTTACGAATTGTTTTAAGCAGAAAAACATGTAACATAAATTATAAGCAATAACCGAGAACAAGTACTTATGTTGTTAACCAACAAAAAAAATTAAAAAGTTAAAAAATCTTGCATGCAAATATTTTATAATAACGCATCTAATTTTAATTTCTCTAAGTAAATTTTCTTTAAGTACTCATTTCAACATCAAAGAAGTTTTACAAAGAAAATTTTAAATACAAGTATGGGTTAAAACCAGTAACTAAGAGGATAATAGCAAATGGAATTGAATCTTGAATTATTAATGCCTCTCATGAAGGATTTTCCACAACACACGTTATCGATCTAATGATTATTTTGTCTCCATTACATTGAATTTGTTGATTATTAATTGTTATTGTCATATCTTAGAGTATCATATTGTCTATGATGTCTATCTCTGATTTCTCGTCGAAGGAGATAGTTTTTATATATTCAACATTTTGGAATTTGCAAATGACTGACGGCTGGTTTCAATTTGTTACATATCCCAAATTCAATACAATATCTTGAAATTGTTGCCTTACTGACATTAAATACCAAGTTGTTACTTATTTAACCATCGATTAAAACCATACGACCTTACGAGCTTAGCAACTAGTGACTCTTCCATCATCAACTACTTTTCTGCTTGCAAAAGAAAATCGTTTTCGTGTTTGTCAGGACTCCTCGAAGTTCGACATAGCCATAAATATGCATTTTCCTAATTCGTGATAATGATGTTATCATCGTTTTGTAGACCCTAATGATATCTATAAATACATGACTATAAATACAGAAATAATATTTTAACATCAAATTAGAACCTTAATTACGATAAGTACCTTTTTTATACGACTTACAAATTGCTTTAACATCAAAAAGATGTTGTAACATAAATTGCAAGCAACAATGTATTTTTAGTTATAAATTGATAAAAAATGATAAATTGAGAAAAAGTTGGTCCAATTTAAATCTTTCCTTTTAGAGAGAGAATGATAAATGACAAATTCGAAGATAATATTTTAAAAGTTAATTTAGAAAAAATAGGAACATATAAGATATCTTTATTAATTAATCTCATCATCAATCCAATTTTAAAATTTAATTATATTTAGCAACTTGGAAAATCGAAAATAAGAATATTTTTATGATTTTTTGTAATGAGAGCAAACAAATTTTCTAAAACGGCTCGTAAGGTTTAAATAAACAGCTTTTCTAATTTAAAGAACGCATTTTAGGCTTACAATTAGAAATCATCTGATTCAATTGATGTTCAAGAGTTCTCCTACAACGGAAGTCGAATAATCAAAATTCGAGTATGATTACATATTTAAACTGAAAAACTAGGAAACTACATGGGATTTTAGAAAAATTATTTTTGACGAAATGGTGCAATTTTTACAAGAAATGTTGCATTCATAGAAAATAATGTGTAGAACGGACAACTTTAGATGCATTGAAAAACGATTACCTACTTTCCTCAAATAAGATAAGACAAACTTAAAAAAAAAAGAAAAAATATTGTAAATCCGTGTAGCACAAGTGTAGGAGTTAATATGAGCTCAAATTGGAAAAAAATACTCTTTTTCTCCAATTTGAAAAAACAAATTCCCGTTTTTGAGATAACACAAAAGTAAGTGCTATCTTGAATGGGTTCCGCGCCCTTACGAAGCATTTTTGTTCCGGACTATACATAAACTTTTTTCTTCTTGATTTCTGGTCTACAATTAGCTTTTAAATATAGACGCAATTTCCGGATACCTATATGTTAAACGAAAGAAAATCTTTTTTGAAATTGCAAAGATAGCATGCAAAGATAAAATGTTGTTCGTGTCATATTTATAAAAGTTAAGGAAGTATTTTTGCACCAAATGAAACCGAGAACAAGTTTTTAATGTTAATTACTAACAAAAAATTAAAAAGTTGCATGCAAGTATTTTAAAATGGCTTGCATCAAATTAAAATTTTCTCTTTAAGTACTCGTTTCAACATCGAAGGAGTTTAACAAAGAAAATTTTAAATTCAAGTATGTGTTAAAACCAACAACACACGTTATCGGTTTAATGATTATGTTGTGTCCATTAAATCGAATATATCCCCTTTGAACCTGTTTCTGAAGAAATTTCCAACGATGAAACGTCTAACATTAAAGTATTTGCCAAGAACTTGCACAATATGCACGACCTAGTGTAATAGCCAAACAATTCCTATCATTCCCATCCAGATGTTTACAAAGAGAGACATTAAGCACTCACAAAATATACTTGTCGCTTGTTAATCCGCAAGGCAACGACTTGTAACTATTACATTTGAATCAATATTCTTCTAACACTTGTTGCGATATTCATTAATACAATTCAAAATGGGTTATTTTATCACCGAGGGCAGTTGGTGCCCGAGAAATGTATTTGTGCGACATCATACATAAACACTATATAACTCGTTTTAGTATTTGAATGCATAATCAATATCAATTTAGTTTATTTTCTACAACATATATGAAAATAACAGTTAGACAAGTACATAAAACAAGAAGTATATATTGTAAGAACTGTAAAAAATTGATTCGTTACTTCTTATACAATATTATTAATATTTCATAAATTAGCGCGGTCAAAATACTTCAATTTTTATTGAATATGATTGATTAAATTAGAACGGTATAAATTCGCGTTTAATAATTCATTTCATTCGTTTCACGGATCCATGAATTTGTATTAAAATCAATCGATAACGTGTTCTACTTATTTAATTTTTTCAAATATTTATAAAATCCAATTATCCCATTAAAACTTTTCTACATTTGGTGTTTAGAATCGCGCTAGAGAAGGTCAACATCAACGTAATTCATCTTAATTAAAACAGATTATGATTGTCCAGTGCCGTTTCGTTTATGCGACACCGCATTTACCACAAAGTTCGCAGATAAAAAAGTGAAAAAGCCTTAACTTAAACAGATAACGAAATCCAAACAATTTCATTCAAGAAAAATAAACATTTTAAAGTGACAATCAAAATTATTCAAGCGAATTATCATTGCGAAACGTAATCAAAGTCTGATGGTGCATAAACCAAAATTTTCTCATGAATATTAAATAGTAACGACCGATTGTTTTTAGTGACAAATTTATTATAATTATGCGTTTCAAAATTTTCTTTTTGAGCGTACCTGAAAACGAACTTGGACCTGCGCATCCTGCAAAGTTATGTTTCAAGAAATTTTTCGAATAAAACACCCACTTTTACACTACATATTAGTACGAAAAACACAAAAACACCAACAGTTACAATGATAACTGAAAATAAACATCGAAAAGAATTCACATAATTCAAAATTTTTTATTGAAATAAATTAATTTTTCAATTGTCCGCAAAGAGTTTTTACAAACTCTTTCTATTTTCGCGAAGCGCACGTGTAATAAACGATCTGTAACCGGCCTATAAAGCTTACTGTTAGAGCTGCAGAGGACGACTAAGCGATCGAACTGAACTGTGTTAGGTCTTAACGCTCAAAGTTAAGGCCTAACGTACAGCCACACAGGAATCATCTACGAAACGTTTTTACTACATACTGTCAAGAATTTTATTCGCTTTAAATCATAATTATCACCATCAACTCAATTACTTGTTTTTTATTTATTATCTATTTTAACTTTGAAGAGTTGTTAAAAAATTAATCGATGTTTAAAACTAAACTGCTTATTACATAAGTATGTAATCGAGAATTATTATCAACCCTCGTGATTATTTTACAACCAACAAGATTTAATAGGATTAAAATGCATAAATAAAACCGGTTAACGGAAGGTTTTCAACAAAATCCTATAATTATCGTTAGAAATTGACTCTTATTTCTCATCTATTCGCCTCTATAATCATATTCACGAGCACGACGTATCAATAATAACACCATACACACTTAGTTTCGAAGTGATAATTTAAATAATATCTGCAACTATAAATTAAATCACCTTTAAAAAATGATACTAATTCTTTTTGCATTGCAATTAAAAAAATTAACATATGAATGGTGAGTAAAAAAAATTAAATTTGTCCCCATTTTCTTTCATTTATAGGTTTTCGTTACAACAATGTTTTCGATTCGCTTTCGTGTTAAACATCGCCTTTAAACCGCATTTTCTGCATGGTTGTTTCTCGATATTTCACGCTTAAAAAATTTTACCATGACACAAAAATGGTTTCATTTTAAATGTTACGATCAACATCGAAGATCATAAAAATCTATGAATTTTTAAGTAATGTGTTAGGTAACTTTTAAGATTTATGATTACCTGGAAACAATATCTGTGTTTTAATCTCATAAAATAACAACGTTCAAATAGTGATTCAAAACGAATTGTTGGTTATGTGTTGTGAGCAATGTTGTTAAATATCCGAGTATTTATTTTCAAGGGAATATATCCTTGTGTGTACCCGAGGGCATTTACTGAAGATGAGTATTTTGATGTATTTATAAAAACCTGAATTTTTCTAGTACTAGGTGTAGTGTTAGTTCTAGTTTTAATAGCCATTCAGTGTTTGATTGTTGTAAATTCTTCTGGAGCTAAAAATATAACTAATACTAGACCTACAACCTAGCTTTAGTATTAGCACTAGACCTAGAAACTAGAAACATTAGGATTTAGCCATACGTCTCGTGAGACCCGAATGATTCTAGTTCTAGACATAATATTAGTTCAAGTTATAGCATTAACTCTACTTTTGTATTTATTGTTGTATACTTGCATCAAACTAAAATTAGAACTAACACTAGACCTAGTACTAAAAAGATTCAGGTTTAGCCGTGCGTCTGAAGACGGCTAAATCCCAATGTTCGTCGTTCTAATTCTAATGTTAGTTCTAAAGCTAGAGTGGGTTGGGTTGGGTTCCGTCTTAAGAAAAGTATGGTTATACCCGAATGATCCTAGTTTTATATGCAGTGTTGGATCACTCATCATCCATGCCAGAAATGAAGGGAGTTGAGAAAGAAGCGACGAGTTGAAATGTACACGGTGGAGAATGTAGAGTTTCTAAAAATTAATTTTAAGAAATAAGTTTGTCAAGACCCTAACCCGGAAAGACTTATTGAAAAAGTTACAATGGCATGCGATAAAACATTTGGAATAAGAGCTGTCAAAAATAATTGTAGGAAATCCAAGTACTGATGGGCACCAGATATAGCGGGAACTAGGAAGGAGTGCACATGAAGGCGTAGACAAATGCAGCGGAAAAATAGGGATGTCAACGTAGATGTGAAAGCGGAGACAACAGAAAGATACAAGATAGCAAAAAAAAACACCTGACAGTTATGATCAAAAGATTGAAAGAAAAGAAATTGAAAAGTCTCTGCGAGGAGCTGGAACAAAACATTTGGGACACTGCCTCAAATCAGGTGTTGACTAAAAGACTTGGAACCCGATACGAGAGAAGGCTAGATGAAGAGACAATACACCAACAGTTCAAAAACCTATTTCTTATGGTTCGGGATGAAATAGGCAGAGAAAAACGGCCACCACAGATAAATGAGCACGATAATCCATTTACAACATAAGAAATAATAATAGCTCTCGGACAACCCAAGCCAAGGAAGGCTCCCGGAAGGGATAATATCACAAATGAGGTTTTAAAAGCCTGCTTGCAAGCGGACCCAGAAGTTTTCTTGAGTGTGTTCAATGATTTTCTGCAAGTGGGTGTTTCAGAAGATCTGGAGTAAAGCAAGATTAATATTGATAGAGAACATATCGTCCTATTTGCTTGTTGAGCACTACAGGAAAGTTGTTGGAAAGAATGATAAATGGAAGATTGAACAATCAACTGGAAGAAGAGGTCACTATTAGCAACATGCAATTTGCATACTTGCATATAGGAAAGGTATTAGTACGGTGGATGCGGTGGTGACGGTGAAGATAATGGTGTTGAAAGGAAGGAAGATATCACTAACAAACAGAAGCTTCAATGCAGTGACCGTAATAGACGCGAAAAAGGCAGAAGAAGCGAAGATAACAACAGCATTTTACCTGCCTCTTATTCATCTACCTATCAGAAAGAAAGATTTTCCTTCCAAACGGAGAAGGATGCCAGATGAGCTGCGGTGTGCCACAGGGTTCAGTAGTGGACGGAACTTTGTGAAATTTATATTACAATAAGATATTGACCCTGAAACAAGAAAAAGGGGTGAGAGTTATAGGATATGCGAACGATCTGGCGTTGATAGTTGAGGGGTCAACAGCCGGAATAATAGCAGATAAAACAGAATACGCAGTAAGAAGAGTGACAGAGTGCCATACAAGGGTTTGAAAATAAAATTGTCGAAAACAAAAATAGTAGTACTAGTGGTAGTAAAGAACATTAAAATAAATGTAAGAGACGTCGTGATAGAAACTAGAGGGCCGGTGAGATATTTAGGAGTTACCCTGGACAAGGACCTGAGAATGACGGCACACGTTAAGAAGATAGCAGAGAAGGCTCATGTAAACTCAAAGTTGGTGATCCCTCTCACAAAAGAGAAGAATTCTAGCCTCAACAATATTTCAATCAACAACAATTTTGGAAAGACAGCAACAAAGGTGGCAACAGTATAATCATTGATCAAAGGTCTTTATTAGGAAAGTTGTCGAATAGAAAGATAAGGTGCAGACCACAAACTATTATAGGACGTAAACCATCATCGGTAATGGCAGCTTCGGAAAGTACCTGAAAGAGATTAAAAAACTCACATCCGAGTACTGTACTGGTATGGTACTCGTATCTGAGAACGAAGTAAAAAGTAATATATATTTATCATTTTATTGTATTGTCTTCGAGAATACCTGAGACCTGGAGAGGGACAGGAGATTATCAAAAAGAAAGTCCGAGACTCAGCGTCTTCAGACCTTAAAGCTAAACCCCAACGTTTTAGTATCAGCTCTACTATATAGGTCTTAAAAACATTTTTTAAATGTGTTTATACCTTTGAGTGCAGTATTTGCAAATTACCCTCAACTTTTGATATTTTTGTATTTTTCTTTACTAACTACACAAAGTGAAGTTTTTATTTCTTTGTGAATATAACTACCTAATTTACAAATACATACCCACCGGGTACATACCTGGCGCCCATCACTGGTTGTGAGTGAATAACGTCTCTCTTTGTAAACATTTGAAGTCATGTATACTTAAAAAGTATCTAAGTCTTTTTTAAGTTATCTAAGTATTGATAACAACGACAACGGGTAAAAATGGAATACCTATGAGCGTGCTAAAGCATTGTACAAGTTACTTAGTTAAACAGCTAACATATTTAATAAACACATCTTCTCCTACTGTGATAACTATTGTCCAATAACACTCATATCGGATCTTGCAAAAATGTATGAGAATACTATATACTGCAGAATTATTAGTTATGTCAACAAACATAATAAATTTTGCATGAGAATCAAAATGGTTTTCGGAAGGGAAGATCCACCGAAATAGCGATCTTAATAATAGCAATCAAATGGAAAACACGCTGCAATAGCATTCTTTATGGATCTTTTAAACCTTTGGTAGTATACATTGTTCAATCCATTTGATCAAATTGGAGCAACTTGTCTTTAGAGATGTTAGCTTGTCATGGATGAAATCCTATCTATCAGTGAGGATACAATATGTAGCTGCCCGCAATGAACAGGGAACAGACATAAGATCAGATTGGAGGGAAGTAAAGCTGGGAGCATCTTAGGGTTCCATATTGGCTCCTTTGTTGTTTATCCTATATGCAGATGATTTACCATGAGTCGAACAGCATTACAATAATGTTTGCATTGACTAATTATGAAATCCAGAAATCATTTACTGTGGAGCTAAATAAACTTCCGGATTGGTTTGAAGCGCACAACATAAAGTTGGCCATAACGCTCTTTAACCAGATCACGATGATGTATCGGCATACTGAGATTGCCAAAACTAAGCTTTAAATGTCTATTAGACATATGTTCATTCTTTGCTATGGAGTTGTTTTTTGGTGCCGTGGTGTTGATATAGATAGAATCGTCATATTATAGAAAAGATGTATAAAAGCAATTTTTGGTCTAAGAAAATAATGAGAAATGAAGAAGTTATTTTAAAGAATTTATATTATAGAATATGCATTGTCTTCATTTTAATAGGAAATGTGATCTTTGAAATTCAAAATAAAAAGATTTTATTTTTAGACTGTCGAGAATGAGAATTAATTGGCAGAAAATATTTACGAGAAGTTTTTCTATATAAAAACATAATTTTTGTAACTATCTATATGCCAATTCATAAACTACATTTTTCCAAAGTATACGCATAATATTTACGCTTCTCATACGCTTTCATTTCTTTAAGTCTTGCTTTAGGAGAGTTCGTGGCCATATTTTTATATAATTTCATTAATAATAAGTTACATATATTTCCAACAACCATTTTAAATATAAATATGAATTTGTGCAAAAAGAAGAAAATATTCCAATGAGTTACGAAATTCAAATATCATTAAACACTAGTTAATTGTCTGTTTAAAGATGCGTTGTATTCATTAAATCACCTAATATTGCGTTTTGAGGCAAACTCGACTGACACAGCAATTTTAACATCTCTTGTATTAATCACGCTTGATTGATTAAGCAGATTGTGAAATGTATCACAAATGATTGGCAATTTTACAAAATCATCGTTGTTATGATTTGAGTTTATTCAAGAATTTAATAAGAAATTGTAGAATTCGTAGCAAGAGGCGATCAGTGTGGTAAAACCCGTATACTTAAGCACTTACTCACAATTGTGCAGCTTTTGGTGATACATTCGCAGCTGTTGGTGATATTTGATAATCCTAGGCAGCACCTCTGTCTGGTCAGAGTCTATTCTGTGCCTTACCGAATGGTAATGTTCCGGAACCGCCGACTATTGGATTTCCTTCAACCTCATACGATAATATGTCCGTTCTGACCAACGTAAAACTTCCCACAACTGCAAGATAGCCAATATACTCTTGCTTTTTTTAATGTAATTAACTTGTCCTTGGCTATCGGTAGTGCGTTCCGAACTTTGGTACCATTTTGTATCGCAACACGATGTGGTTTCTTTTGCGCAATTCATACCGTTACACCTGAAACATAAAGAGGCCCAAAATCCAACTTGTTTTGTGCTGACCGCATCTTCTTCCTACTTGTTACTTCCCCTGCTTGTTGGAGCTCGAAGTATATCCGTTCTTCTGCAGCACGTCTAAACCGTTCTTTCTTCTTCAGGTTAGGGCTCCTTCTTCAGGCTGAAAGGGATCCTTCAGTCCTTCAACGGATCACGAACCTCTTCTCTTGAGGATGATGTGTAAGGATGCCTGCATGCCCATTCCTGTTGGTAGGGTTCTTCTTCTGATACACCTCATGTTCCATATCACTATTTGCAATATCAAATTTTGAGAATCAAACTTAAACGTAATATAATATACAAAATTGTAGTTCTGTTACAGACATGCTACTAAACTAACAAGATGAAAACAGTTTGTCTGGGCGAGGGAGTTATTGTCACTGGATCCGCTACTGGTCGCAAAAACTTTGAAAAATATATGGTGAAATATGGAAAGAATAACAAATGTTCAACTTGGGCACGATTTACATCTAAACAAATTTGAAGGTGACGTCTAAAGCTTTCCACACTAACCGATAGAATTTTAACTGAGATTTGTTGTATTTTAGATGTGTTATTCTCTCACATAACTTACTAAGATTATTATTAGTATAAATTTTTTGACATTCAATATATGCAATTGGGAAGCAAAACCTCAGTAGTAATTAAAATTAATAGAAAATGGTAACTTCAATCCAGATAACTCATTAACGTATTGGTCATCTAGAAGCAGTATCAAGTCCTCTGGAAACAGATCAAATACTCTAGAAACGGTATCAAGTCTTTTGGAAGCAGTAACAAGTCTCTTAGAAAACAATATCAAATTTCAATTCGAGATAAAATCTTTTGAAAATTGCTTAATTTTTACGTAACGCTTATAATTACGTCTATGCAGAGTTTTAATAAAAAATTTTAACTCAGAGATTTAAGAATTTGTAGAGACAATCTTTGGCACATTAAGTACTAAATAAATTTGGTACAAATTGCATCTTATTTCATTCCGATGTCCCTCTCTCTCAATTAGTTCTTGAGACACAATTTTTTGAAAGTTGCTTTATAATCCAACGCATATAACGCAAAGTTTTAATCAAAAAATCACAACTCAGAGGTTTACAGATCTCGAGACATCCTTGGTTCATTCAACGCTCAATAAATTTGAGTGTGACATTCACCATGATACTCGATGATCCAATCTTCAACATCACTAAAATCACACAACACTAAGCACAAATATAAGTAGTATTGATCATACTAGTATTGATCATTTAATTAGGGTAAGATTTTTATTTTCGCAACAAATTTATATGACACATCAACTAAAATGCGTTATTTTCCAACAAACAGACCAACATTCAATCCTTAATTTACAGTTTGGAGAAGAAATTATAGAGATGAATAAAAGAACAATTTTATCTAAAAGTATTACAGCACTTTACAAATTGTAAAACAACTTGCCTAATGGGTGTTGCTTTCTTTGGATTTTGCGTTAATGTTCATCTGGAAAAAAATATATAAATTAATTTATTACGTCAAAAAAAGAATTAATGCGACACCTTTTAACATCCATAAAAGATCAAACCGATTATCTGGTCTCTATAATCGCTGACAATACATAACACTTAGCACAAACAAAAGATGTATTTATTATTAACTTTATCACACTTACACATGTATACGAATAATATATTTGTTTACGACTTGGAGAAAAAATAGTGAAGGTAAATAAACAAAAAATGGTTTTATATAGTATTTTTAGTTTTGAAACTAAACCTTTGAAAAGCCTTAATTGTAAACCGTAATTGTATTAAAATAAAACACAATTTACCGCTTATAGCATTTTTTAGTACAAATCTACAAAGTACCACTCTCAAAATTAATAAATTTTAAAATGACTAAGCGACTGGATATCTTTTAATATCCAAAACATACTTTTTAACATCCATAAAATAACAAGTGTTAAAATTAAAAAATTAATCAAAATAAATTAAGTTTAGAGACTAATAATGTAGTCCCACATCACCTAACACATTAATGTTCAAGCAGTTTTATCTAGAAGTATTACACCACTCAATTCCCGAACTGTCAAAATACGTTTTGATCAAATCTCAAAATTAATACATTTTAAACCGACTTGCCGAATGGATGTTGTTCAGCTGGAAAGGAAAAAAATAAATTTATCTCAAATTCAGCTTTCAGCATCCATAAAATAAAAATTCGGTGATTCAGTTTTGAATATCACCTAACACATTCATGTTTACGCAATTTTATCTAGAAGTACTACACCACTCAATTCCAGAATTCTCAAAATACGTTTTGGTAAAATCTCTAAATAATAAATTTTAAAACGTCTTACCGAATGGATGTTGTTTTCCTTGAATTTTACTTCGAATCTCAACTGAAAAAAATATCACTTAATTTATTGCTACAAGAATTAAGTAGTTAATACCGTTTTTAACATCCATAAAATAGCAATCCGATGATCCAATCTCTAGCCACACTATTATTACTAAAATCACAAATGTTACACAACACCATGCTATAAAACTTGCTATTTTTATGCTAAATAAATACAACAAGTTTTGGTCACGCAATAAGTTTTATTTTTTGCAATAACTGTGTAAACACCCAACATGCCCTTTTTAATTTGTGTATAAACAAGAAAGGTAATAAATGGCAATAAAACGTTTTTTGGTTTTAAAACTAAACATTTCAATTAAAAAACTAAATTGTTTCCTCCAAATATTTGAACTAAAACGTGAATAACTATTAACATAAAACTGAAAAATGTCTCAAACCGCAACAAATTTAGACCACACAATTCTAATAATAGCGTTAAAATAGTTTTTATCTGAAAATATTACACCGCTTAACTCTAGATATGTTTTGGTGAAATCTAAAAATTATATATACCTAATTTATAATGAGTCATCGAATGGATGTTGTTTCCTCGGATTTTAAAATTGTAACAAAACCTTTAAAGATTACATCACTAATACCACACAACGCATATCAGAGCATAAATGTAACACGTAGTGATCACTTAATTCACGTAATCGGTTTCATCACACATCAACTAAAATGTTTGGATATCACTAATAAGCTCAACTGAAAAGAAACAGATCAATTAATTTATGGGCAAATAAATAAATTTTTATATCGATAAAATAGTAATCACCATCATCAGTAATATCATTAACCTCACCTACACTTCGCACAAACATAATATGTATTGATTACTTAATTCGCGTAATAAGTTTTAATTTTCGCAATACCTTCATCATCTCGACATCAGCACCTCAACTAAAATGGGTTATTAGTTAACCAACATCTAAATATCGTCTCTTTACTTTACTATTCTTAGTAAAGAATAGTGGAGGTAAAGAAATCGGGATATACCGAAAATCCGAAAAACATGGCAAGAAAAAGAAAAATAACAAGAGGAACAAGAAAAAAGTTTAGATACCTCTGGATTAAATATAAAACAGCAAAATTAGTCAAACCATTCGTTACTTAAAATCAAGTGAATATAAATTAATTTTCATTTGTTGTGGGTTAGAGTTTTGGGAATCCCTAGGTGCATAAATATCGAATACAATGGCATTCAGACTAGAGATGTGCTCGTGAGTGAATTTTTATGTTCGCTCACGTCCGCTCACGGTCTAGACCCACGCGGATCACGCACGCTACTCACGATGATGGTACAATGCAACTAATATTTAGTGCTAACTAGGTAGTTGGGTTGGGTTGAGTTAAGATTAATTGCTCAACCAATCGCAATTAATATCTATATAGCAATAATAAGCTAGTTGGGTTGGGTTAGGTTCAGACAATGTTGATGGTTGAACGCAACCCAATTAATATTTAAAGCAACTAGTTAGTTGGGTTGGATTAAATTTAATGGCTCAACTCAACCCAATGAATATCTAGTCCTAATTAACTAGTTGGGTTGGGTTCAGATAAAGTTGATGGTTCAACCCAACCCAACTAATATTTTATGCTAATAGCCATAAAACCATAGGTCCTATGGTGCTATGATCTTCAACTAATATCTATTGTTAACGTAAAGTATTTTAATAAATAACAAATAAAAAGTTTTAATTCGCCAGCTGCATTATTCCTGCCAAAGAGTAATTGCCACAAATTACCGAATTATTACGTTTTAATGTAAACGCACAGTATAATGAATAAACATTACAATAGTTGATCATCCTAAAAATATATAAATTCGGTCAAAATAGCTAATAATTTGTTACCTTACACATCTGAATGATGATAAAGAATTCCCACACAAGATTAAGAACATCTGTTAAAATAAAATCTGACATTAAAAGTCTAATGGTGAAACTCGCGAATAATATTGTTGAGTATTTGATCTACGCAATGTGTGGTGTTACCTCCTTTCGCTGAGTACTTTAAAATTATCGAAAATGCACTACGACTTTACAGACGCTGTATGTCTTAACATAAACTTTTTAATAAGGATGTTTTAAATTAGCCAGGTTTTATTTGATTGGGTTGATTCGTCTAATTTCTACTCCATTTTGAGATTTATCATCCGATTCGCAACAGATTTCATATTTTCTTAATTTGACGTAAGATTTTAAAATATTTTTTAATTAAACATATTACTCACATATTTTTTATAAAATTAAATTATCTTTTGTGATTTTCTTAAACTAAATTTTATACTTTTATAAAAAGATGGTTCCTGAAGATGATCAGTGTGATCGAAATCGATAGAACTGAAAATAAAGATTATATTCAATTAAGGGCAAAATTGAGTTTTTGTTAATTCCATATTCAAGTCAAATAAGCTTGTTAAAAATAGATATTTTAACAGCGAATTTGGCTGTTCAGCAGCTGTTCAATTTGATACTTTAAGCAGTGCAATGTTATTGTATTAATTATAGCATTCTGCACGCCTGTCATAATGTTGGCCAAAAAAGCTTTATTTTAACAAAAATACGAACACTTCCCAATTTTCAGTAAAGAAGCTCTTTTCCTAATTTTTTACATGACGCTCAACCAATATTTAATGCTAGCTAGCTAGGTTGGTTTGGATTAAAATTAATGGCTCAGTGAAACTCAATTATTATCTAGCGCTTTAAGTAGCTCGTTGGGTTGGGTTGCATTCAGAGAAGGTTGATGGCGCAATCCAACCCAATTAATATTATATACTAACTAGTTAGTTGGGTTGGGAAAAGGTCAACTAAAATATCTAGTGTTAACGTAAAATTCGTAAATAAATCGCAAATCAAACGTTTAAATTGGTCTGGTACATCATTTCTGTCCAAAATCGATTCAATCGGGTCACACAGAGACCCGTCGAAATCAAAGTCGTTCACGATCATGCACGTTGACGTGAGTGGTACAAAAATTGATGCCCGCTCACGGTGGTTCACTCATGACCCATCTTGACCCGGTGGGACTCACGTAATTTGCACATCCTTAATTCAGAGGATTTTAGAAGGTTAACGGATAAGAAATAAAATCGGGCAATTTGTTATTTTAATAGAACAAACAATGATGAATCCAACAACGTATTGATCATTCTTCATGATTGGCTACATCGTTTAATAACCACTTAATAATAGTTATTTTAATTATTTTAGTATATCTTCGTAATGTTATAATCAATACACTACAGATTTAAAATTCTATCTAACTGAAAACTATAAAATTTAAGGGTTATCTTATTACGCTTCTTTAAGGTGCTTTATTAAATGAAGGTTAATAGAGGATATGTGCCAGATTGATACTTATCATTGCAACTTAATCAAAGCTACGCATGGAGAGTTTTCACATAGATCACTTTCACAATACGGACGTTTTAGTGCATAAACACACTCTTACTTTTAAAATCATTGATGGAAGTAATTAACTGAAAGTCATAACGAGATTACATAAAAAATACAATAATCGACTATTTAAAAAGTCGATTGTTTTTCATTGGCGGTAATAATGGGGTGATTATTAATTAAAATCGACAATTAACGTATTTAATCCTGTTTGGTCGAATCAGTAAAAACAGCATGCTCTTTCGAAATACGTATATTTGAAATGCAGAGAATTGAATGTCAATAACTATTCTAGATTGATGTTCATTTTCGTTTGAACTTTTTAAAGTTATATGTGAAATATGAATATGGTTCAAAAGCACGAGCATCTAGATTATAACGTAATGTTTCAGTATAATTCAAAAGCAGTCACGAAACCGCAGCATGTCAGAAACTGCTCTTGTTTCATAATACTTATTAAGACAAGTCCTCTCTTAAACGTGATTATGGTTATAAAAATTTGTTTTTTACTTTTTATCTTTTCAGCTCTAAAAATCTTAATAACACCACTTTCGGAGCAATATCAAAAAACTTGTACACTTTACTTTGTTTGAAAGTTACATGGATTGAAGAGATTCTTCTACACTGTTCTGACTTTTTAAATCAGTTCTAATACAATTCATCAACAACACCAAGAAACAGAATCGCTGCTAAAGAGTTAAATGATGAAATGCATACCATAAATCAAACGTTTCAATTAATCTTGGGTTCTCATCACAAAACCAGTTATTATAACTATTTGGTGCGAAGCCTGGTGCGATTACTAATCAAAGATAAAACTTCACTTGCTCCATATATAATCATAAGAGATTAATAATAAGAGTATAAGTCACAAAAATTATTTTATGATCGAATTCGAGATTTCTTTGGATGGTTTAATAATCAACAAAATACCAACCAAAATCTTAAATATTTACGTTCATTGTTGGTTTATCGAATAAATTAAATTATTAAATTTATTAGATTAGATTAAAAATCTTATTATTTATTATTAGATTAAAAATCTTATTATTTATTATTAGATTCAAACTTTTATTATTAGATTAGATCAAAACTTATTAGACTAATGTTATTTAGTAGTTCGATATATCGTTGCACTAAGCTATGAAATTGATTGACAAAATTGGTCTACAACACACCACTTTTTTCATTTGTATTTTTATTTTTTTCACGGTCAGAAGTTTTGCAAGTTAAATACCTAATCCTTAGGTGACAAACCTTTTAATAGCAGTAGAGTGCAATTTGCGTTTGCCAGCAACGATTTCCATTATGGTAAAGGGTTGAAATTTAAACAAAAATAAAAAAATGTTGCAAGCCTAATTGCATCAGATGGAACTGTACGCATAAAATATCAGTTTATCCATTATACACGCATTCTCTCATCCAAGAGATGAGAGTAATTCAATACAGTTCTTGGTTTTAGTCCCGGTTTTAATATAACCATAACCTACTAAAAATTATAATCTTTCATCAAGCGCAACTAACTGAACTGAAACTAAAACATATTTAAACATATTTCTAAAACATATTTCTTTGCCCATCTATCACCCCTTTTTCTATCAACAAGAAACCTTTACTATTTTTCTCTTGCCAATTTTTGAAGACACGTCTAATTTAGTTCATGTAACAGTGTTTGATTGTTATCAATTATAACAAATGAACATTAGTACTTTCAGTATATTTAACTTTTTTATTATTGAAACTTTTACCGTTTCTACTAAAAATGTTAAATTAGCAGGGATAATGTATTGAGAGAACACTAATGTCAAAAATTGGTGTACAAAATTTTGATCCGAAATCTTTGATGTGAGATTGTGCAACGTACTAAAAGTTTCATTGAATGCTGTAAAGTTTGGTATTAATTAAAGGAATGCGGCGAAAAGAATTCATGATACCGATATCATAACCGGTTAAAAAATAATGGGTGTATGCAAAAGTTAGTTAGATTAAAATATCATATCGATATACAAAGAATTGCAACTTTTTGAAAAATACAACTGGATATCGTCGCACTAAAAAGAGACGCCCTCGCCAGACTAACAAATATGAAGATTCCGTTCCAGATTTCGTTCTTTGGCTTCAATTGGATAACTTCACACATAACTAACTTCACAAATAGTAGTACATATCAACTTGTATGGTGCTAAGTGAAGAAAATGCCGAAAAATAATATTTAGGGACGAATCGCGCTTGTGGCGAATTGATCGATGGGATCATAAAAATTTCCATAGTCAGCCGTGCAGTTTAGATATTATCCTTGTTTTTTGTGTATAAATCAGCTCTACTAGTCATTAACAAGAAAGAAACACCTTACAGCAACTTCATCGTAGTCAAGAGTTAGGCTGTAGTCGATTTCTTTAAGGAATTTCCCAATATCACTCCTTCGAGGTTTTTATCACTATAGAGGAATGTTAGCCAAACGGAATACTTAGTTTTTGCTCTTCGACAATTTTTCTGAACAGGTCTATTAAAACCCATGACTGAATGTAATAATGACTCAGGAGTTTAGCAAATGTTTACTTAAAAGACTATTTAACCAACTTCTTCTCTCCTGTTCTGAGTGAATAGATGATTCACGTAGTTACATTCTTCCAATTCAAACGCCAAAATATTGATGTCATTTAGTGTGAAACCGCATAATTTCTATAAAAAAAGCTGTTGCTGTCACTTCTTTTCTTATTGTAAAGAGAAAGTTGATGAGAAAATGACTGCGGTAACCTAATGTTTAACCCAATTTTCGTCAATCTTTTTTTCTTTAGTTTTTAAATCTATTTTCCAAAATTTCACCAAACTCATAATACATGAATTTTAGTTTTAGCAGACCATAGTTACAATACTACCATGTGCTTGTACTGGCTCACATAAGATTCAACGTTGCTTATTGTACAGGTATCTCAAAAATCTTGTGTCCACATAAGATATTTCCAAAAATATAAGAGATAGAAATAAAAAAGCTATACATATTAAGACTTGTTCTTTGGAAGCTATTGCTTTTGCCTTTACAAACTTAAAAATTTGGGATAAAACAAAAAATTTACAATAAAGAACCACATTCTTTCAAACTATAAATACCCTTCTGTATGATGATTGACAGGTCTAAATAAAAGACTCTTCACGCTTTAATTGGGGAACAAAACAAGTCGGCCTTCACGGTCTAATTGGGGAACAAAAACAAGCTACCTGTCTTAACATTCCTCCGTATTACAATAGATGATTGACAGGTGTAAACAAAAAGCTCTTCACGCTTTAATTGGGGACAATAGATGATTGACAGGTGTAAACAAAAGACTCTTCACGCTTTAATTGGTTAACAAAAGAAGTCGGTCTTCATGGTCTAATTGGGGAACAAAAACAAGATACCTGTTTTAACATTCCTTCGTACTACAGTAGATGATTGACTGGTGTAAACAAAAGGCTTTTCACGCTTTAATTGAGGAACAAAAGAAGTCGGCCTTCACGGTTTAATTGGGGAACAAAAACAAACTACTTGTCTTAACATTTCTTCGTGTTACAATAGATGATTGACAGGTTTCAACAAGGGCCCTTCACGCATCAATTGGAGAACAATTGGAGAGCATAAATATTATCTAAAGCAACAATAGCAACAATAGTTGATTTCACCCCATTTCCTTCGTCTCGAAGTGCGTATACCTTTTATTATCTGTTTGATCACGACATCTTGCCGGTATTCTCCTTTCACTTCTACTGTCAGTCTAGTATGATGACTTGTTCCGTTTAATCTCCCGCTCTCTTCAAGATGATAAGTTTGATCGGTGGCATCCCTATCAGAACCTGCAAAGCTTCCGTGGATGTTGTTCGATACTCGGAGCAAGATTTTACGCTACGGATTCTCCAATTTTTTCATTTGCTTTTTTTTTTATTTTATTTTGGTCACGTTCACCCACATTTAACAGGCATGTAATAATTGGGAATAAATAGTGGGTGCTATTATCTTTCTCTTCGCCTCCTTAGGGCCATTAGTTGATTACGTGATCTTATACACGATATGGGTTATTTTTCAGCCTTTCCAACCGCAGCCTAGGTGTGATGGAGACAGGTTCAGGTTTTATAAAGACTACTCTAGACCTTTTCAATGGTGGTTGTATGGGGCTGGTGTAATCGTTATCGCAACCATCGTTAACATCAGGTCTTAGCCACACATAACATTAATTTGTAACTTGGCCAGCAAAGGGGACAAGTTATAAATTGGTCCCACTGCCAAGAGAAGCTAAAAATGCTTGCAATTTATTAACAAAACGCTAGGGAAATTTAATTGGATGGTCAGATAAGGAAGAGGTATTGCACCATCCTAAATCTAAGGGCTAATATATATATATTCAATAATTAGATAATAATAATTAAATGCATAAACACTAAAAAACGAGTAGAACTCATACTTTTTATTAACCATATTCAGTGCGAATTATCGTTACTGTGTATTCATTATATACAGGTTTCTTACAAACCTCACACGCTTTTAGTGTTTTCCGACGTCTTTTGAAAACACTGTTTCAAATATAGTATATAACAATTTAATAATATATAACATAACAATAATTTTTAATTTTATATTATTATTTTTAATTTTAATTTCTATAACAATTTTTGGACCTGAAGACTTGATTCTGTCTTTGTTCGAATGATATTGATGGACAAGTTCTATAGTTTGCTGATTTACCAAATATGCTTTCTACAGCATTCTTCGTTGAGAAATTTCTCATTATTTGAGGATTTCTTGGTCTCTTCGTTTGAATTCGCTGATTTTACGCATGAAACAACGGCGTTCGTTCGTCTTTTTTTATCAATTTATTATTTCCGTAATATAGAATGCTTGTATCTTTCGCGCATTTGGTCCATCATATTTCGGCTTCTTTTGTACTTCCCTTCGTGTCATCGTGATTTGTGGATAAAAGCACCACCGTCTTGTTCTGTTTAGAAGTGTATGAACAGATTATAACATTTTCGTGAAAACCAACAAGAACTGAATACACTAGATTTCGAAACCGTTATTTCGAATGAAATATACTATTTTATTTTTTTCTCAAAGTTCCAACCATTGTCCAGTTCCCCGACAAAAGAAATTTTGTTAATGGTAACAACATAAAAAATTATCCATCATAATATTCCCATCTGAGGCTTTATACAGAATAGCCAACTCTTTCACAACTCATTCATCTTGATTCCTTTCGCGACGCACCCAAGTTTTTCCGGTATATATTTGTCCCTGCAGTGGATATGAATTTTTGGCATCACATATCCATCATACCTTTATTCGCCGGTTTTGACGGAATATATTGCGTGAATCTTGTTCGTCTGGTTTACACAGTTTTACTAAACTGAAATTCAGCATTGTCCAAATATCACACATCGGAGCAGCCTTATCCTTTTCCCTGCGAGTTCCTCGAATGTTTGCGTACTCAAAACGGATAAAGCGTAGGATAGTTTATAATGTATTGATTCCCAGTTGATTCGAGCGATTGCAGAGCAGATATTTCACTCTCTGTCTGTCTCTTCATCAATCTCGTTTTCGGACTCTGCTTCGAGTTCGCCTACAATTTCGACTGACCTTTTCTCATTTTCCACTATCTCCTCATAATCAGATATTTCGGAGCTTGATTGTGCTTGATGTGACACCGGAAACCATTTTTCATCGTCGCTATCCGACACATTAGTTTCGGCAGAATCAGCCAAAATAAATTGTGGCCATCCCTTAAATGTGCGATATAAGATTTAATTATCGCGGCTAGCTTTTCTAACCTATAAAATATATATTTAATTATCTCGATTTTGATTTTCCCCATGACATCGAAGGACTAAATATTCGCATTAATCAAGGGATGCCTGTAATTTATACATAAACTAACACGAGTTACAATACAATTGCGCTTTTCGAGATCTATATCTGCACACATCTCGAACTTAGAGAATACGTGACACGTTACGACTACGTTACAAATATCGTTAGTTAGAAAGGTCAAGAGAAATTGCAGCAAAGACCTTGATACCGGATAATACTGGATACCTTGGTTCACTCATCAACTTAGAGCTGCCATACATATCGTTTTTCAATAGAGGGTACCCGGGTATCTCGGGTAATGAACGAAAGGGGAAAATCCGGGTATTGACAAGAGGGTTAACGAAGTCCTTAATAACAAATAGTTTTTGAAATAAAGTACTTTACAAACAGATTTGGCAACCCTGTCAATTTGTAGTAAAAGTAATTGACGTAAAACTAGAACTAACACTGGACCTAGAAATAAAATCTTTTTCAATTTTGTATGAAACGAGGCCCATTCCATCGCGAGATAAATTGCAGGTATTATTATTACCTAGTAAATCTATAAATGTGTTTAGAAGACGTTTTAACAACATCTAAATATGACCTCAATAATCCGTATTCTTCCATAATTTGGATTAGGCTGGTTTTAATTGATTCTGATTAGCAAAGCTTTATTGTAATAGTAATATTACTCACACTTCTTACATTACAATTAATATTTGAAAACAATGGTTTGTAACATTCATAATTTGCAATAATTAAAACTTTATTTTTTGATAAAGCAGGAATTGTTACCATTACAACTCAACTTTCAAGAATGTGGTTGATCAATATCTTGTAAATCATTCTTATAACCTGCATACAATGTAACAAAATGTTTTACTTCTTCGTTTTGAGTTTATTTCTAAATCAGCTTCATACTACGAAAGGACCTAAGAAGTAATATAGTATATCCATATCTAGAAATACAAAAATGTAATAATAACACTAGTTTACAAGCAAAATCTCAAGGACTGTAATATTTTTTTTATAATGTAGAATGTTGTGCTGATTCTGAATCTGTCTTCAGTTTTTCGCCATCACGTCCAGTTTTCGAGATATACCCAAAAATGTGGAAAAGCATAAATTAAAAAATACAGTAACAATTCATGTTCAGTATTTTTGATATTTTGCGTAGTGTACTTCTGTAACTATATGGACATGAAGTGGACATCCAGACGAACATTTTAAGATATTAATACCATAAATTGGATTTTCCGTTATTTGGCTAGAGCCTAAAACAACTCATCAAAATAGTTTTGACATTTTTCCCATTTTCTTTTCACTTAATCCCACCGTAACAAAAAATAATTATATATGAACAAAAAAGTTAGCCTGTAGAACATTTAATTCTCTAAATTTTGAAGCATTGGACACCATGGTCGAATGTATATTACCAGAGATATAGTTAATTTACGACAATCGTGCATAATTTCATTTTTTTCCCATTTTCACTGTATTGCTGAAACAATACTACGAACCATTTTTTTTAATAAAGAGAGTAGCTGAGCGAGAGAGCATCATAGGCAAGGCCATCTAGAGAACATTACGATGCTGATGCTTTCAATATTTTAAATAAATCTCTGGTGAGACCAGCATCTATATGACAGATGCACAGATTTGATCAAAAGCTTTGCGAAAACGTTGAATTCAGAAGGCCTAGCACTTAAATATCTCACCCAGCTCTTTCCACAAATATCGTACCCTAAACTAAAAGAAGGCATATATGTTGGGCATCAAATAGGAAAATTAATAAATGACAACGAATTAATGTTAATATTGAGAACAAAAAAAGCAAGGCGTGGATTAGATTTTTAGAAAACCATAAGGATGAGAATTCTCGCTAAATAATTTCTGCAATTTCTAACTTATTGCAAAATTACCAGCTATAAATGCAAACATGTTGCTCAAAATTCATTTTCTTCATTTGCACTTAGATTTCTTTCCATGTAATCTTGGAACGGAAAGTAACGAACAAGGCGAGAGTTCCATCAAGATTTAATGACATTGGAAACATGTTATCAAGGTTACTGGGAGACACAGGGATGATGGAAGATTATCTCTGGAGTATTATTAGAGAAATCGACCCAAAGACATACAAAAAATTGTCGAAAAGTAATCATATTCCACACTATACTAACAATAAGTAAAGTAGTATACACTAAATATAAAATTTAATTCCATAAAAGTTGTGTAATATAATTTGTTATATAAACCTAGACAATATAAAAAGATAAGGAAAAGTATCGCTTGTCAGATCAGCCAAACACCCAAGTGCACATAGTGGAACTCTGCCAAAATCAAATCCTCCTGACCGATTGTGCTTAATGTTCAATATTTAGAACAGCTAAAATAATATTGATTTAAAATAAAATATTCTTTATTAAAAAAACAAAATTGTTCGTAATAATGTTTCAACAATACAGTGAAAATGACCAAACATAAAATTTTACACGATTGTCGTAAATTAACGATATCTCTGGTAATATACATTCAACCATGGTGTCCAATGCTTCAAAATTTAGAGAATTAAATGTTCTACAGGATAGAATAGCTAACTTTTTTGTTCATATATAATTATTTTTTGTTATGGTCCGATAAAGTGAAAAGAAAATGGGAAAAATGTCAAAAAATTTTATTTTGTTGAGCTGTTTTAGGCTGTAGCAAAATAACGGAAAGTCCAATTTATGGCATCAATGTCTTAAAATGTTCGTCTGGATGTCCAGTTTCATGTCCATATAGTCACAGAAGTACACTATGTAAGATATCAAAAATACTGAACATGAACTGTTACTGTGTTTTTTAATTTACGCTTTTCCACATTTTTGGGTGTATCTCGAAAGCTGGACGTGATGGCGAAAAACTGAAAAATATTACAGTCTTTGCGGTAAAACTTGATTAAAATTTGTAAACTATTGTAATTAATAAATTACATAAAGTGATAGTGAAGTTTAAACTGCGTATCAAAATATAACTTAAATATGTGTATGTTACAGTTAAAGCATTCATTACGTGAATGTATACACTATCTAGACAATGCATACATTAATTAATTTACCTAGTTAATGTGTATATAAAATACAAAATGTAAACTTTTACTAGTTAATGTATACAATTACTAACGATACTCAGTTAAAGTTCAATATACGTTTACAATGTATTATATAACAAAAGTTGTAGAAGTTGTTTTAAATAAAAAACGAAGCGAAGACTCTGAAATATAAAAAATCAAAATAACTTATAACTAAAAAACTTCGATCGATAGACAACGTAGACAACGATAGGTAACCAACCAACCAACTTAACCTATTCTTTAACAATTCTGTTGAATGGTAAAATAGGTTAGGTTATAATATTTGTTCGCTTTAAAATCAATGTAAAAAAGACACAGTAGTTCTCAGGAAGTTTCAAAATAAGGCTTTATCTTTCGGTTAACTTGTTAAGTTAGTAAAATGGATAAAAATGAAATGAAAATTAAATTTCATAGTTGTATTGAAAATATTTCACAAAAGAGTAATAGCTTTCGAATGAGGTTATCAAAATATCGTAATTTAGTAGATGAAGTAAAAATTGCAAAGGCCTCAGCTCGGAAGGCAAACCGTCATTTTTGGTTGCTAAAACATTACGATGTCGTTACAATTAAAAATGTGGAAAAGCTAGTTGTACCAATTACAAATGATAAAGTGTTGTATTATGTTGTTGTTGAAGAATTATTTGATGTGTTGTATGAAGTTCACGAATCAATAGGCCATGGTGGACGTGACCGTATGAAGAAGGAAATTCAACAAAGGTGTAAAAATATTACAACTCAAGAAATACAACTATTTCTAAATTTATGCGAATTATGTTTGAAAAAGCGAAAAAACGAAAAGAAAGGGTTGGTGGTTAAACCGATGATATTTTCACACTTTAACTCTAGATGCCAAGTAGACTTAATAGACTTTCAATCACAACCTGACGGAGAATTTAAATTTATATTAGTCTATCAAGATCATCTGACGAAATTTGTGATACTTAGAACACTTAAAAGTAAGCAGGGATTGGAAGTAGCATATCAACTACTTAGTATATTCTTATTATTTGGTGCCCCATCCATACTGCAGTCTGATAATGGACGAGAATTTGTAAACAATATAATAGAAGATTTGAAACAACTATGGCCTGAATTAAAAATTATTCATGGTAAACCGCGACATAGTCAATCGCAAGGCAGTGTAGAACGCGCCAATCAAGATGTAGAAAATATATTGAACACTTGGATGCTACAAGAAAAATCTAACCATTGCAGTGCAGGTGAAAACCTTTTAATCAAATCTTTCTTTTTTTCTACAATAAAAAGCGGTAACATGTAATCCTTTTTTCAGGTTTGGGTTTCGTGCAATTTATGAAAAATAGGGCGCTTCATGCAGGAATCAAAAGAAGTCCATATGAAGCAATGTTTGGAGAGACAGCGAAGGTTGGACTTACTTCTTCTTCACTACCACGAGATGTTATTAAAGAAATTAATACTGAGGATGTCTTGGACATATTAATAAAAACTTCTAATGCGTCTAATACAGAAGAACAAGGTGAAATTGAAATAACTTTTCATAGCAATGTTGCTATTTCACAGGAATCTATCCCCGAAAGTTCTTTAGAAACCTTAGAAGAAGCTTTACAAGAAGAAATTTTGCTAGTAGAGGAAATAGCAACAACGTGCGTTGATAAAGAAAATAACGATATATTGAAAGAGAAGAAGTGTAGAAAATGTGAGGTTTTGTTATTGTCGGAAGATAATTCCATTTGTAATGTTTGCGTGCGTCTACATGAAATTAATAATAACAGAAATGAGGCCAAAGAAAATTTAAAACTTCAAGCTACACGTATGAAAACAATATCTGATGCTTCTCATATGCCAGCAGAAAACGGAATGACTGTCCGGATTAAAGTACCAGATGTAGACAGGGGAAGAGGAGATTCTCGTTCAATCTTAGGATGTATAATGAAAAAAACCGATGATGGTTATTTTCAAATAGGAACAAGGAATGGTATTTTGAAAGGTCTTTACACTAGATCCCAATTTAGTGTATGTCCAGAGAAGATACTAAACATCGATGGTATTCCACCACAACAATTACCTCTTAGAACAGTGGCCACAGAGCAATCGGTAGGAAGTGGACAGGGATTTGTAAAATGCAATTGCAAAACAAAATGTAATGGTAATAGATGCACATGTGTAAAGAAAAAAATTTTGTGCAATTCGAAGTGCCACCAAAGTTTACCATGTTGTAATAAATAAAAGTTGTATTTGCATTAATAGATGAACGGATTTGTTCTTTATATTGTTTGTTTTTGTATTTTCATTTTAAGAAATAAATATTTGTATTAAAAAAATCCGTATTTAAATTTTTGTTACATATCTTAGTACAAAAAAGCTTCCAGTTATTTTTCTGTTTTTTGATATTATTTCAAAAATGTATTTATTACTATACTTACTTACCACTTGCATCACATGCAATTCCGTCTATTAAGAAAATTATACCGTTTTGGAACAACTTTTACAGATATTTGTTAGCAAATGTATACACTACCTAGTATATGTACACATTCACTAGTAAATGTATACACTCTATGATTAGTAAATACTTTCACTAAAACGTTACGTAAATGTATACATTGACTAGTTAATGTATACATTAACTGAAATGCACACTTTACCTGTAACATGTATAATAAAGGATAGACCAAGATAATGTAAGTACGAAGGCTTTCACGACCGGTGTTAATTGAACTAAAATTAGAACTAACACTAGCACTAACACTAGAACTATCACTAGAACTATCACTAGGACTAACACTAGATCTAAAACTAGAAACTTTCGGGTTTCGCCGTGCGTTTTTTGAAAAAATGTTTGACGTTTCGGATGCCATATTGCAACCTTCTTCAGAAACTGGTTCTAACTGGTTTTGGAGTTAGAACCTAACTCCAAAACCAGGAGAAGAAGAATTAGAATTAATGCCAGAACTATTTGGAACTGAAATATATAGAAACTGATCCAAAGTGTCACTTCAAACCAGTTTCTGAAGAAGAAGAAGGTGGCATTGGAAACACCGGTCCTGAAAGCCTTGGTACTTATGCCACTAAACTGGTTAATTAGTTTTTGTTAAACCAAAAAAATTGTTTTATTGGACCAATACCAAAAGCTGGATTGAAATTAGAATTTAACATATATTAAATATGCTTTACAACCATAATATTTTTTTCATTTATATTGCTGATGATTGATTCCTTGATTTACAACATGCTTTATTTGAATCTGATGGAAAATAGTCTTTTGACCACAAATATTCTCTATACCATTCTAGTTGTTTATATAGATATAAACATTAATATATTATAAGCTGTGAGTCTAAAAAACCCTTAATAATGAGGTATAAATGATCATTTCTCCAGAAATAAAGGCATAAGATTCTGTTTGGTTAATACCTTCCCACACTGTGAAATACAAAAATCAGTTAATTCATCATTTAAATGATCTGGTACGGAACACCTTTAATCACTAAAAACGGTATATAATTATTAATTAATACCTCCAATTAATACCTCAAATTAACTGTAATAAAATAAAAATTAGTGATGTAAAATGTAAACCATGTAAACAAAATGTACAGGAAATAAATTGCGAATGCAGCGCCATCTAATAGATAGGTCTAAATATAACTTTAGCTAGATCTGGTAGCTGATTGTCAAGTAGATGCCGCCAGCAATTCAAAGGCTTTAAACACAACTATTCTGAACTATATATAACTTTTAATGTTTAATATTAAATTTAACAGGTATTTGTAGGTTTGTAAAAATTTTAACTTTATTTTTAAGTATTAGAAACTCGAAACAAAATTTTAACGTTTATACTTTTCCACTAGCGCCACCTTTTGGTAGCTAGTTGTTCGTAGGATCAACGTTTAACTCTTTTCTTTATGAAGATTTTAGAGTTAGTGATAGTTGTAAATTCAGTTCAATATAATACCCTTGCTTATAGATATATATAGTTATTCAACTGAAGTTAGTTTGTGTTCGTGATACCTAGATGGCAGGGTACCTTATGTGTGCCCATTCATAACAATTTAAATTTTACTATTCGCGCCTTGTACGTTTTGCTATGAAATTGTAAAATAAGTTGCATATATTTCAATGTATCTTGTATACAAAAAATTCAATAATGTGTCCTTCAGAATAATATCGAACCGTTACAGACTTTTCGTCGGTAAAATATCGATTTGTAAACGGGAAACTTTTTTACGTAGGTGTTTAATCAGATTTATGAGAGGACACCAACTGCCTTAAATCTTTTAAAGAAATTTGTTTCGGAGTAAATTCAAAATACTGGATGACATGATAATACTATAAATTAAACATGTAATAAGTAGTAATTTTTATATTATTTTATAACCAATTAATTTTGTATGCATGTTTTTAGAAAGTGTTTTATTTTAACAGTATTTTATATCTAACTTTCATTAGTAACAATAAAATTAAATATATAATACATATTGTTTAAAATTGAGCAATATATGCTCTAAGAGATGTTGAAAAAATATTTAATTATAAGAATAAGACGTAAAATAATACAATATATATAATATTATTTTGAATTTGATCCCTAAAATAACGACTGATGTGATGCAAAATATCAAAAACAGCTAAATAACAGCTAAAAGTAGAGCTAATACCAACACTACAGCTAACACTAGATCTAGAACTAAAAATATTTAGGTTTAGTCACACCTCTCTTAGAATAGTTAAACTGAAATGTTTAACTTAAACAATTTTTAATTTAGGAAAAGTGCAGTTTTTACATAAAGATAGGAAAAATTTTCGACGAAACTACGACAATGGCCGAATTTCGGTTTCGGTTTCGGCTCAAAATTGAGTATCTGTAGGACACTAGTCAAATGATTGTATCAGTAATAGGAAAAGCTACACTCAGCAGCAGAAGTCTACGTACAAAAAACTTGTAATACTTTAATTGAAAAAATAAGAGTCATAATCTAATGTGATAAACTTGATTTTTTTTTATTTTGTATATTAACTACATATAATTCTATTAACAAAATATGCTTCAACAAAACAGAAACAGTAGTTACAGAAAAAAATCAAAACTAAAAATTCTACAAATAACGGGTATGCAAAAATCTGTATACAAGTCAGGACAGTGTTTATAAAAAATTCATAAATGAGATCATTGTTTCTATATTAATATGAGGTCGGATAACCTTTACGTTTAATGACCTCCCTTAAACGTTTAGGCATGGAGTGCACTAATTTCTTCGTTTCGTCCAAACTGATTTTGGCCCATTCCTCAATCATAACATTTTTTAACGTTTCCTTCGACGTTATGTTGTGTTGCCGAATCCTGCGTTCCAGTAAATCCCAGAGGTGTTCGATGGGATTCAAGTCCGGCGATTGTGGAGGTGTTTTAAGTAGCTTTGGGGTATTGTACAGTAGCCAAAGCTTAGTGTTGTGGGCGCAATGTTTGGGGTCATTATCTTGTTGAAAAAAGTATTCGGGCCCCAAGCCCAAGTTTTCGATGCTAGGCTTCAAATTTTCTTTTTATGGTCCATTGTCGATGTTATGAAAACCAACCTTCCCACCCCTTTGGTGCATATACACCCCCAAACCATAACTCCACCACCTCCGTGTTTTACAGTCGCTTTCAAATTTTCGGGATTAAGGGCAGTATTAGGTTTTCTCCATACAAGTTGTTTACCCTTAATGCCGAAAATGCAAAATTTGCTCTAATCTGTAAAGAGAACTTTCTCCCAGAAATCAATGGGCTTGTCTAAGAGTTTTTTTGCAAAGGCGATCCGCTTCTGACGATTGACCTCTGACACAAATGGCTTTTTTCGTGCAACGCGACTGTGATAGTTAGCTTTTTTTAACGTCCTTCTCACCGTATCTTTGCTGATAGTTTTATGAAATTCTTCTTGTACATTTTCTACTATTTTTTTTGCCGTCAGCCTATGTTCTTTTCTAACCTGCTGTACAATTTTTCGCTTCTCTCGGTTTGTTAAAAGGAGTGGTCTACCAGATCGCGGACGTGAGAGGTAATCTTCAGTGTCTTTATAATTATTAATTACTCTTAGAATGGAACAGTGTGACCTGCCGACAGTTTCTCCTATTTTTCGAAAAGATTTTCCCTCTTTCCATAACTTTACAATAATTTTTCTCTCTTCCAATTCAATTTCCTTTCCTTTCGTGTCCATTCTAACTTTTAGCTTCTAAGCCTCTGCTAATATAATTGACACCGATTATCTTTTATTTAAATCGGAAAGCGTACATCGCCAACTACGTATTTAAGTAAATAAGTATATTTTGGAGAAGGCGTCTTTATTTGTACGCAGATTTTTGCACACGCATTATTTGGAGAATTTTTAATTTAAATTTTTTTTGTAACTAATATTTCTGTTTTATTGATGCATATTTTGTTAATAGAATTATATGTAGTTACTACACAAAATAAAAAAAAAATTGAAGTTTATCACATTAGATCATGACCCTTATTTTTTCAGTTAAAGTGTTAGAAGTTTTTTGTACGCAGACTTCTGCTGCTAAGTGTATATGAAGAAAAATTTAACAGTATCTCCTGACCTCAAAGTTAAATCAGGAAATTCTTGGAAACTATTTGCTGCATATAGATCAATGATGGGCGTATGAGTTCGTGTGGTTTTTAAGAAATAAAAATGAAAAAGTGATCGGAATGTTTTTCTTTCTCAATTATCATTATTTTAAACTTTCTACAGTTTAAAGAGGTGTCCACAATTTCCCCGACGTATGATAAAAATATCGTTAAAAGTAGCTGACTCAAAATCAGGAGGTAAAAGGATTATTAAAGATATTTTCTAGAGTTGATTTTTCTTCAGAGGTACACACAGATCTATGGAGAGTGCTGTTAGTAATCTAACTACGGAATCTTTGAAACAAAATGGTGCTATATAAAATAACTCTCTGGATACCATCCTCAATCAAATGTACTAGAAAATTTGTGTAGAAAAAAGATTTTTTTTTAATTCATGGAGTGTTTAAGAGAATTCTCAGAGCTTTGAGTTACGAAGATGGAAAAGAGTAGGACGAGTATATTGATCCAGCAATATCTTCCATAAAACGTGCACCGCATACAACATACGGTTTCAATCCTGTGGAATTATATTATGAGCAAATTAAATGTAGGCAGCGGAAAAGGTTTTTACCATCGTTTTCTGCGTCATTTAATGATATAATTGCGTGAGTTTCAGCGAAATCGATTTTTTGAAAATTTTCATCCTCCGCCCCCCCTTTGGATTTTTTTCAAATATTAAGTTCAATTTTTTGGACAAACTAAACGCGTTAGACAAAAACGGTTTTTACCATAGTTTTCTGCGTCATTTAATAATATAAAAACGTGACTTTCAGCGAAATCGATTTTTTTGAAAATTTTCATCCTCCGCCCCCCCCTTTGGATTTTTTTCAAATATTAATTTCAATTTTTTGGACAAACTAAACGCGTTAGACAAAAACGGTTTTTACCATCGTTTTCTGCGTCATTTAATGATATAAAAACGTGACTTTCAGCGAATTTCGAGTTGTATCGATTTTTTTGAAAATTTTCATCCTCCGCCCCCCCCTTTGGATTTTTTTCAAATATTAATTTCAATTCTTTGGACAAACTAAACGCGTTAGACAAAAACGGTTTTTACCATAGTTTTCTGCGTCATTTAATGATATAAAAACGTGAGTTTCAGCGAAATCGATTTTTTTGAAAATTTTTATCCTCCGCCCCCCCCTTTGGATTTTTTTTCAAATATTAATTTCAATTTTTTGGACAAACTAAACGCGTTAGACAAAAACGGTTTTTACCATCGTTTTCTACGTCATTTAATGATATAAAAACGTGAGTTTCAGCGAATTTCGAGTTGTATCGATTTTTTTGAAAATTTTCATCCTCCGCCCCCCCCTTTGGATTTTTTTCAAATATTAATTTCAATTTTTTGGACAAACTAAACGCGTTAGACAAAAACGGTTTTTACCATCGTTTTCTGCGTCATTTAATGATATAAAAACGTGACTTTCAGCGAATTTCGAGTTGAATCGATTTTTTTGAAACTTTTCATCCTCCCCCCTTTGGATTTTTTTCAAATATTAATTTCAATTTTTTGGACAAACTAAACGCGTTAGACAAAAACGGTTTTTACCATCGTTTTCTGCGTCATTTAATGATATAAAAACGTGATTTTTAGCGAATTTCGAGTTGAATCGATTTTTTTGAAAATTTTCATCCTCCGCCCCCCCCTTTGGATTTTTTTCAAATATTAATTTCAATTCTTTGGACAAACTAAACGCGTTAGACAAAAACGGTTTTTACCATAGTTTTCTGCGTCATTTAATGATATAAAAACGTGAGTTTCAGCGAAATCGATTTTTTTGAAAATTTTCATCCTCCGCCCCCCCCTTTGGATTTTTTTCAAATATTAATTTCAATTTTTTGGACAAACTAAACGCGTTAGACAAAAACGGTTTTTACCATCGTTTTCTACGTCATTTAATGATATAAAAACGTGAGTTTCAGCGAATTTCGAGTTGTATCGATTCTTTTGAAAATTTTCATCCTCCGCCCCCCCCTTTGGATTTTTTTCAAATATTAATTTCAATTTTTTGGACAAACTAAACGCGTTAGACAAAAACGGTTTTTACCATCGTTTTCTGCGTCATTTAATGATATAAAAACGTGACTTTCAGCGAATTTCGAGTTGAATCGATTTTTTTGAAACTTTTCATCCTCCCCCCTTTGGATTTTTTTCAAATATTAATTTCAATCTTTTGGACAAACTAAACGCGTTAGACAAAAACGGTTTTTACCATCGTTTTCTGCGTCATTTAATGATATAAAAACGTGACTTTCAGCGAATTTCGAGTTGAATCGATTTTTTTGAAAATTTTCATCCTCCCCCCTTTGGATTTTTTTCAAATATTAATTTCAATCTTTTGGACAAACTAAACGCGTTAGACAAAAGCGGTTTTTACCATCGTTTTCTGCGTCATTTAATGATATAAAAACGTGACTTTCAGCGAATTTCGAGTTGAATCGATTTTTTTGAAAATTTTCATCCTCCCCCCTTTGGATTTTTTTCAAATATTAATTTCAATCTTTTGGACAAACTAAACGCGTTAGACAAAAGCGGTTTTTACCATCGTTTTCTGCGTCATTTAATGATATAAAAACGTGACTTTCAGCGAATTTCGAGTTGAATCGATTTTTTTGAAAATTTTCATCCTCCCCCCTTTGGATTTTTTTCAAATATTAATTTCAATCTTTTGGACAAACTAAACGCGTTAGACAAAAACGGTTTTTACCATCGTTTTCTGCGTCATTTAATGATATAAAAACGTGACTTTCAGCGAATTTCGAGTTGAATCGATTTTTTTGAAAATTTTCATCCTCCCCCTTTGGATTTTTTTCAAATATTAATTTCAATCTTTTGGACAAACTAAACGCGTTAGACAAAAACCCTTTGGATTTTTTTCAAATATTAATTTCAATCTTTTGGACAAACTAAACGCGTTAGACAAAAACGGTTTTTACCATCGTTTTCTGCGTCATTTAATGATATAAAAACGTGACTTTCAGCGAATTTCGAGTTGAATCGATTTTTTTGAAAATTTTCATCCTCCGCCCCCCCCCTTTGGATTTTTTCAAATATTAATTTCAATCTTTTGGACAAACTAAACGCGTTAGACAAAAACGGTTTTTACCATCGTTTTCTGCGTCATTTAATGATATAAAAACGTGACTTTCAGCGAATTTCGAGTTGAATCGATTTTTTTGAAAATTTTCATCCTCCGCCCCCCCCTTTGGATTTTTTTCAAATATTAATTTCAATTTTTTGGACAAACTAAACGCGTTAGACAAAAACGGTTTTTACCATCGTTTTCTGCGTCATTTAATGATATAAAAACGTGACTTTCAGCGAATTTCGAGTTGAATCGATTTTTTTGAAAATTTTCATCCTCCCCCTTTGGATTTTTTTCAAATATTAATTTCAATCTTTTGGACAAACTAAACGCGTTAGACAAAAACGGTTTTTACCATCGTTTTCTGCGTCATTTAATGATATAAAAACGTGACTTTCAGCGAATTTCGAGTTGAATCGATTTTTTTGAAAATTTTCATCCTCCCCCCTTTGGATTTTTTTCAAATATTAATTTCAATCTTTTGGACAAACTAAACGCGTTAGACAAAAACGGTTTTTACCATCGTTTTCTGCGTCATTTAATGATATAAAAACGTGACTTTCAGCGAATTTCGAGTTGAATCGATTTTTTTGAAAATTTTCATCCTCCGCCCCCCCCCTTTGGATTTTTTCAAATATTAATTTCAATCTTTTGGACAAACTAAACGCGTTAGACAAAAACGGTTTTTACCATCGTTTTCTGCGTCATTTAATGATATAAAAACGTGACTTTCAGCGAATTTCGAGTTGAACCGATTTTTTTGAAAATTTTCATCCTCCGCCCCCCCCTTTGGATTTTTTTCAAATATTAATTTCAATTTTTTGGACAAACTAAACGCGTTAGACAAAAACGGTTTTTACCATCGTTTTCTGCGTCATTTAATGATATAAAAACGTGACTTTCAGCGAATTTCGAGTTGAATCGATTTTTTTGAAAATTTTCATCCTCCGCCCCCCCCCTTTGGATTTTTTCAAATATTAATTTCAATCTTTTGGACAAACTAAACGCGTTAGACAAAAACGGTTTTTACCATCGTTTTCTGCGTCATTTAATGATATAAAAACGTGACTTTCAGCGAATTTCGAGTTGAATCGATTTTTTTGAAAATTTTCATCCTCCGCCCCCCCCTTTGGATTTTTTTCAAATATTAATTTCAATTTTTTGGACAAACTAAACGCGTTAGACAAAAACGGTTTTTACCATCGTTTTCTGCGTCATTTAATGATATAAAAACGTGACTTTCAGCGAATTTCGAGTTGAATCGATTTTTTTGAAAATTTTCATCCTCCGCCCCCCCCTTTGGATTTTTTTCAAATATTAATTTCAATTTTTTGGACAAACTAAACGCGTTAGACAAAAACGGTTTTTACCATCGTTTTCTGCGTCATTTAATGATATAAAAACGTGACTTTCAGCGAATTTCGAGTTGAATCGATTTTTTTGAAAATTTTCATCCTCCCCCTTTGGATTTTTTTCAAATATTAATTTCAATCTTTTGGACAAACTAAACGCGTTAGACAAAAACGGTTTTTACCATCGTTTTCTGCGTCATTTAATGATATAAAAACGTGACTTTCAGCGAATTTCGAGTTGAATCGATTTTTTTGAAAATTTTCATCCTCCCCCCTTTGGATTTTTTTCAAATATTAATTTCAATCTTTTGGACAAACTAAACGCGTTAGACAAAAACGGTTTTTACCATCGTTTTCTGCGTCATTTAATGATATAAAAACGTGACTTTCAGCGAATTTCGAGTTGAATCGATTTTTTTGAAAATTTTCATCCTCCGCCCCCCCCCTTTGGATTTTTTCAAATATTAATTTCA
This sequence comes from Onthophagus sagittarius, assembly GCA_036711965.1. Classification (NCBI taxonomy): domain Eukaryota; kingdom Metazoa; phylum Arthropoda; class Insecta; order Coleoptera; family Scarabaeidae; genus Onthophagus; species Onthophagus sagittarius. The sequence goes on from JASERS010000002.1 coordinate 51,828,261, forward strand.
ATCTTTTGGACAAACTAAACGCGTTAGACAAAAACGGTTTTTACCATCGTTTTCTGCGTCATTTAATGATATAAAAACGTGACTTTCAGCGAATTTCGAGTTGAATCGATTTTTTTGAAAATTTTCATCCTCCGCCCCCCCCTTTGGATTTTTTTCAAATATTAATTTCAATTTTTTGGACAAACTAAACGCGTTAGACAAAAACGGTTTTTACCATCGTTTTCTGCGTCATTTAATGATATAAAAACGTGACTTTCAGCGAATTTCGAGTTGAATCGATTTTTTTGAAAATTTTCATCCTCCCCCTTTGGATTTTTTTCAAATATTAATTTCAATCTTTTGGACAAACTAAACGCGTTAGACAAAAACGGTTTTTACCATCGTTTTCTGCGTCATTTAATGATATAAAAACGTGACTTTCAGCGAATTTCGAGTTGAATCGATTTTTTTGAAAATTTTCATCCTCCCCCCTTTGGATTTTTTTCAAATATTAATTTCAATCTTTTGGACAAACTAAACGCGTTAGACAAAAACGGTTTTTACCATCGTTTTCTGCGTCATTTAATGATATAAAAACGTGACTTTCAGCGAATTTCGAGTTGAATCGATTTTTTTGAAAATTTTCATCCTCCGCCCCCCCCTTTGGATTTTTTCAAATATTAATTTCAATCTTTTGGACAAACTAAACGCGTTAGACAAAAACGGTTTTTACCATCGTTTTCTGCGTCATTTAATGATATAAAAACGTGACTTTCAGCGAATTTCGAGTTGAACCGATTTTTTTGAAAATTTTCATCCTCCGCCCCCCCCTTTGGATTTTTTTCAAATATTAATTTCAATTTTTTGGACAAACTAAACGCGTTAGACAAAAACGGTTTTTACCATCGTTTTCTGCGTCATTTAATGATATAAAAACGTGACTTTCAGCGAATTTCGAGTTGAATCGATTTTTTTGAAAATTTTCATCCTCCGCCCCCCCCCTTTGGATTTTTTCAAATATTAATTTCAATCTTTTGGACAAACTAAACGCGTTAGACAAAAACGGTTTTTACCATCGTTTTCTGCGTCATTTAATGATATAAAAACGTGACTTTCAGCGAATTTCGAGTTGAATCGATTTTTTTGAAAATTTTCATCCTCCGCCCCCCCCTTTGGATTTTTTTCAAATATTAATTTCAATTTTTTGGACAAACTAAACGCGTTAGACAAAAACGGTTTTTACCATCGTTTTCTGCGTCATTTAATGATATAAAAACGTGACTTTCAGCGAATTTCGAGTTGAATCGATTTTTTTGAAAATTTTCATCTTCCCCCTTTGGATTTTTTTCAAATATTAATTTCAATCTTTTGGACAAACTAAACGCGTTAGACAAAAACGGTTTTTACCATCGTTTTCTGCGTCATTTAATGATATAAAAACGTGACTTTCAGCGAATTTCGAGTTGAATCGATTTTTTTGAAAATTTTCATCCTCCCCCCTTTGGATTTTTTTCAAATATTAATTTCAATCTTTTGGACAAACTAAACGCGTTAGACAAAAACGGTTTTTACCATCGTTTTCTGCGTCATTTAATGATATAAAAACGTGACTTTCAGCGAATTTCGAGTTGAATCGATTTTTTTGAAAATTTTCATCCTCCGCCCCCCCCCTTTGGATTTTTTCAAATATTAATTTCAATCTTTTGGACAAACTAAACGCGTTAGACAAAAACGGTTTTTACCATCGTTTTCTGCGTCATTTAATGATATAAAAACGTGACTTTCAGCGAATTTCGAGTTGAACCGATTTTTTTGAAAATTTTCATCCTCCGCCCCCCCCTTTGGATTTTTTTCAAATATTAATTTCAATTTTTTGGACAAACTAAACGCGTTAGACAAAAACGGTTTTTACCATCGTTTTCTGCGTCATTTAATGATATAAAAACGTGACTTTCAGCGAATTTCGAGTTGAATCGATTTTTTTGAAAATTTTCATCCTCCCCCCTTTGGATTTTTTTCAAATATTAATGTCAATCTTTTGGACAAACTAAACGCGTTAGACAAAAACGGTTTTTACCATCGTTTTCTGCGTCATTTAATGATATAAAAACGTGACTTTCAGCGAATTTCGAGTTGAATCGATTTTTTTGAAAATTTTCATCCTCCGCCCCCCCCCTTTGGATTTTTTCAAATATTAATTTCAATCTTTTGGACAAACTAAACGCGTTAGACAAAAACGGTTTTTACCATCGTTTTCTGCGTCATTTAATGATATAAAAACGTGACTTTCAGCGAATTTCGAGTTGAATCGATTTTTTTGAAAATTTTCATCCTCCGCCCCCCCCTTTGGATTTTTTTCAAATATTAATTTCAATTTTTTGGACAAACTAAACGCGTTAGACAAAAACGGTTTTTACCATCGTTTTCTGCGTCATTTAATGATATAAAAACGTGACTTTCAGCGAATTTCGAGTTGAATCGATTTTTTTGAAAATTTTCATCCTCCCCCCTTTGGATTTTTTTCAAATATTAATTTCAATCTTTTGGACAAACTAAACGCGTTAGACAAAAACGGTTTTTACCATCGTTTTCTGCGTCATTTAATGATATAAAAACGTGACTTTCAGCGAATTTCGAGTTGAATCGATTTTTTTGAAAATTTTCATCCTCCGCCCCCCCCCTTTGGATTTTTTCAAATATTAATTTCAATCTTTTGGACAAACTAAACGCGTTAGACAAAAACGGTTTTTACCATCGTTTTCTGCGTCATTTAATGATATAAAAACGTGACTTTCAGCGAATTTCGAGTTGAATCGATTTTTTTGAAAATTTTCATCCTCCCCCCTTTGGATTTTTTTCAAATATTAATTTCAATCTTTTGGACAAACTAAACGCGTTAGACAAAAACGGTTTTTACCATCGTTTTCTGCGTCATTTAATGATATAAAAACGTGACTTTCAGCGAATTTCGAGTTGAATCGATTTTTTTGAAAATTTTCATCCTCCGCCCCCCCCTTTGGATTTTTTCAAATATTAATTTCAATCTTTTGGACAAACTAAACGCGTTAGACAAAAACGGTTTTTACCATCGTTTTCTGCGTCATTTAATGATATAAAAACGTGACTTTCAGCGAATTTCGAGTTGAATCGATTTTTTTGAAAATTTTCATCCTCCCCCCTTTGGATTTTTTTCAAATATTAATTTCAATCTTTTGGACAAACTAAACGCGTTAGACAAAAACGGTTTTTACCATCGTTTTCTGCGTCATTTAATGATATAAAAACGTGACTTTCAGCGAATTTCGAGTTGAATCGATTTTTTTGAAAATTTTCATCATCCCCCCTTTGGATTTTTTTCAAATATTAATTTCAATCTTTTGGACAAACTAAACGCGTTAGACAAAAACGGTTTTTACCATCGTTTTCTGCGTCATTTAATGATATAAAAACGTGACTTTCAGCGAATTTCGAGTTGAATCGATTTTTTTGAAAATTTTCATCCTCCCCCCTTTGGATTTTTTTCAAATATTAATTTCAATCTTTTGGACAAACTAAACGCGTTAGACAAAAACGGTTTTTACCATCGTTTTCTGCGTCATTTAATGATATAAAAACGTGACTTTCAGCGAATTTCGAGTTGAATCGATTTTTTTGAAAATTTTCATCCTCCGCCCCCCCCTTTGGATTTTCTTTAAATATTAATTTCAATTTTTTGGACAAACTAAACGCGTTAGACAAAAACGGTTTTTACCATCGTTTTCTGCGTCATTTAATGATATAAAAACGTGAGTTTCAGCGAATTTCGAGTTGTATCGATTTTTTTGAAAATTTTCATCCTCCGCCCCCCCTTTGGATTTTTTTCAAATATTAATTTCAATTTTTTGGACAAACTAAACGCGTTAGACAAAAACGGTTTTTACCATCGTTTTCTGCGTCATTTAATGATATAAAAACGTGAGTTTCAGCGAAATCGATTTTTTTGAAAATTTTCATCCTCCGCCCCCCCCTTTGGATTTTTTTCAAATATTAATTTCAATTTTTTGGATAATCTAAACGCGTTAGACAAAAACGGTTTTTACCATCGTTTTCTGCCTCATTTAATGATATATAAACGTGATTTTTAGCGAATTTCGTGTTGAATCGATTTTTTTGAAAATTTTCATCCTCCGCCCCCCCTTTGGATTTTTTCAAATATTAATTTCAAATTTTTGGACAAACTAAACGCGTTAGACAAAAACGGTTTTTACCATCGTTTTCTGCGTCATTTAATGATATAAAAACGTGACTTTCAGCGAATTTCGAGTTGAATCGATTTTTTTGAAAATTTTCATCCTCCCCCCTTTGGATTTTTTTCAAATATTAATTTCAATCTTTTGGACAAACTAAACGCGTTAGACAAAAACGGTTTTTACCATCGTTTTCTGCGTCATTTAATGATATAAAAACGTGACTTTCAGCGAATTTCGAGTTGAATCGATTTTTTTGAAAATTTTCATCCTCCCCCCTTTGGATTTTTTTCAAATATTAATTTCAATCTTTTGGACAAACTAAACGCGTTAGACAAAAACGGCTTTTACCATCGTTTTCTGCGTCATTTAATGATATAAAAACGTGACTTTCAGCGAATTTCGAGTTGAATCGATTTTTTTGAAAATTTTCATCCTCCGCCCCCCCTTTGGATTTTTTTCAAATATTAATTTCAATTTTTTGGACAAACTAAACGCGTTAGACAAAAACGGTTTTTACCATCGTTTTCTGCGTCATTTAATGATATAAAAACGTGACTTTCAGCGAATTTCGAGTTGAATCGATTTTTTTGAAAATTTTCATCCTCCCCCCTTTGGATTTTTTTCAAATATTAATTTCAATCTTTTGGACAAACTAAACGCGTTAGACAAAAACGGTTTTTACCATCGTTTTCTGCGTCATTTAATGATATAAAAACGTGACTTTCAGCGAATTTCGAGTTGAATCGATTTTTTTGAAAATTTTCATCCTCCGCCCCCCCCTTTGGATTTTTTCAAATATTAATTTCAATCTTTTGGACAAACTAAACGCGTTAGACAAAAACGGTTTTTACCATCGTTTTCTGCGTCATTTAATGATATAAAAACGTGACTTTCAGCGAATTTCGAGTTGAATCGATTTTTTTGAAAATTTTCATCCTCCGCCCCCCCTTTGGATTTTTTTCAAATATTAATTTCAATTTTTTGGACAAACTAAACGCGTTAGACAAAAACGGTTTTTACCATCGTTTTCTGCGTCATTTAATGATATAAAAACGTGACTTTCAGCGAATTTCGAGTTGAATCGATTTTTTTGAAAATTTTCATCCTCCCCCCTTTGGATTTTTTTCAAATATTAATTTCAATCTTTTGGACAAACTAAACGCGTTAGACAAAAACGGTTTTTACCATCGTTTTCTGCCTCATTTAATGATATATAAACGTGATTTTTAGCGAATTTCGTGTTGAATCGATTTTTTTGAAAATTTTCATCCTCCGCCCCCCCTTTGGATTTTTTCAAATATTAATTTCAATTTTTTGGACAAACTAAACGCGTTAGACAAAAACGGTTTTTACCATCGTTTTCTGCGTCATTTAATGATATAAAAACGTGAATTTTAAGATTAATTGCTTCAAAATCCATCAAAATTAAATTCATAATTATTTGTTGAAAAAATATTTTTTTTGGAATTTTGCTTTACTAAGTAATACATTTAAGGATTACTTTTAATGAAAAAATATTATAAATTTAGGCGAAATTAACAATTTTAGAGTTTTAATACACTTTCTGTGTTATTTTGCATTAATTATTAGCTTTTAATCCAAATTAAATTAATTTATCTTAAAAATAGGAAATTTTTAAGTAACTAAGTTTATGTTGGTGGTAAAATTTTCTCTTTGACTATTTAAAGTGTCACTTTTACGATTTTAACCAAGAATTTATGATTTTTTTAAATAATTAATTTAAAGTTTAAGACAAATCGGATTTAATTATCGTTAATAAAGTTCTTGCGGTGCCCCATCCTTTGGAGTAATCAGATTTCAGAAAGTGGTTCAAGTTCGAACCAGTTTCTGAAGAAGGTTTGAAGTTCGAACCAGTTTCTGAAGAAGGTTGCAACATGGCATCCGAAATGTCAACCATTTTTTTAAAAAACGCACGGCAAAACCCGAAAACTTCTAGTTTTAGATCTAGTATTAGTCCTAGTGATAGTTCTAGTGTTAGTGCTAATGTTAGTTCTAATTTTAGTTCAATACAGCTAATAATGATTAACAAGCCCTATCGTCAGTTTCTACTTAGCTATTCTCATTTTTCTGTATTGACCAGTGTTGAAGGACGTCTGTGGTATGGTTTGAAAACGTTCAATAAAAACACTTATTCATCTTAATATATTTAATAACCAACTTAAAATACCTTGTTTGAGTATATAACAAAAACTACGTTCTATCGGTTGTATCGGTTCTACCATGACTCTACGTTAAAGTCATTGCTAGTTTATCCTAGTCTCTATTTTTAGGATACCAACTGTATAAAACTAAAAGTCACTGTTTCAGGATTGCAATACCACAGCGTCAATTGCTAGTTTCGGATTTCTAAATAAATAACACTGGAGAAGCAAGCAAAGAACGATCTTGAGGACGAATAGGACAGAAGCTGAAATCATTTCCACAAAGCTCGAGATCAAGTAGTAAATTATCAAAATTTATATGAAAATACTGATGATTCAAATAGTGATTATAGCAGGGTATATCTGATCTGGGTCCAAAGTAACTCTGGAGTTGCTGTCAATGAAATGATAGTTGAACTGATACGGGAGTCATGCGTTCGTGGGTCCAGAATCAGTAGTTTGTGTAACATTTGTGATGGCCAAATCAACATTTAGATTAGAGAAATTCTGCAATCAGCTGATTTATTTTTAGAGCGTTATTGTTATCTCTAATACAATCTTCATAGCTTCATAGGCGCTGGTTTTTGAAAATAAGTATGGGTGCTGAAAAAACTGAATTGGATCAGACGACGATTGACGATTTCATCCATGGTTTGTTTGCATTGAAAATGCTTTCAGCCAGGTCAGTTTACAGTTTATACAAGCAGTATCCAGTTTTTAATTCACATTATTTAACCTTTTGATGTGAAGATTTTGTATACCAACAGTATTTTGTATTTTGGAAGCAAAATCAAGTCTTATTGACAGTTTCTTACCTTTTGCAATAAAAATGTGTTCTTCAAAATTTTGCATTTTGTCCAGTAAACAACATTTTCTGCTAACAGTTTTATAAACAGTATCAAGTCTTTTGGAATCATTTCAAGTTTTCTAGAAGCAGTATTAAGTTTTTGGAAGCATTTCAAGTCGTTTGGAAGCAATATCAAATTTTCTAGAAGAAGAATTTATGTAGTCTCTTGGAAATATTTCAAGTCTTCCAGAGGCGATATCAAGATTTCTGGAAGTATTTCAAGTTTTCTAGAAGTAATAGTAAGTTTTATGTAGTATTGCAAGTTTTCTGGAAACATTTCAAGGCTTCTAGAGTATGAAGTCTTCTACAAGTAATTGAAGGCTTCTGAAAGCTGTGTCAAGTCTTGTGGAAATATTTCAATAGTTCTGGAAGCTGTTTCAAGTCTGTTAGAAGACATATCAATCAGCGAAGAGACAAAACGGAGCAAGATCAATGTTTTGACATAAACAAACATAAAACAAACAAAAACAAAAATTAAAAAAAGTTGATTTTTTTAACTTTTTAGGGATCTTTTAAATAAGCTATAAGGGTATAAAATGCACACATAAGCTTCCTATTCGTAGACCAGGTCACATATGGCAATAAATTATATACTGTATATAATAAGAGATTGCATCCGGAAGACTTGAAATGTTTTGAGAAGACTTCATACTGCATCTAAAAGATTTAAATTGCTTGCAAAAGATTTGAAATGCTAACAGAAGACTTGATACTGCTTTTAGAAGACTTGAAATGCTTCCAGAAGACTAATTTATTTGAACCGAGGGTATTTTTATTGCAAATTAACGGGCGGTAGAAAAATCGTCATCAGACTTATCATGATGAAATCCTGGGATGAACCCGGGACTGCAGACCCATAAAACTGAAATGTACAAATTTCTTAAAATTCAAACACCATTTCTAAGTTGACATTCTTAAATAGTAACAACATTCGTTGTTAAGAACTGCTCTTCGCAATATGTACATGTTTTTATTAACGTTTCTTTTTAACTTAAGTAGGAGATTTTTATTCATCAATCCCGTTAGCAAATCGAGTAAATTTCTACTTCCAGGATAGGATTGAGGACAAAAAAGAACGCAATTATTTTTTCATAACCAATATTTCGCTTTCATTTATTGAAACTTCTTCAGGGTTTGAATTTCTACAATTAACAAGCTCAATTAAAATAACTAAAAGCTATTTTCACAAAAACTTACTAATTGAACTAGAAATAGGCGAAAAATCTTGAAATTAACTACCATACACAATTAATTTCCATTTAAGGAACCATAACGGTCGAACATCAGTCAACGACTATACGAAAACAAGTTTAATAAACCACGTGTTACTGGTGAAGCGGGAAATTTAAAATTAAATTTGTCCTAAACACAACTAAAATAAAGTTTCATCAGAGGGTCCAGAGTCAAAGTTGTTTTTTTGTGTTGTTGTAAATTTCAAAAATTAAAGAGTACAAATTACTTAAAGAGCCGACGTCAGTCTGAAATTAACTGTATTATCAGTGTTAACAATATGAAACATTTTCAAAAATAAACGTTTACGGTAATTATCTTCTTTGTCCAAAATCTTAATTTCTTCAAAATTAAACAAATGACCCGTGTCTAAACTATGTTGTGCTAAAGCGCAACCACCTTTTGAGTTTTTTTACATCACTCTTGTGTTGATTTAACCGTTTTTTCAACATAACATTGGTATGTATGTAAGTATGACCAACATAACATTGGTTACAAGAACCGCAAGGTACGCAATAGATTACATTAGATTGATATTGGACAGGAATTTTATCTTTTAATTTCGAAAAAATTTTATTTAGCTTGCATGGATAATATTCTACTATTTTTAAATTTGCGTTAGGTGAATAAGTTTTGAACATTTTTATAAGCTTATCAGTTAATTGAGGAATGTACGTCAACTTCTTATATGGTATGGTATCGTTAGATAGTGTTTAACCTTCGTCAGGCGGACAAGGTACAACTGTAACTTTTACGATAGTAAGGGTTAATATTTATTTTTGTACAATACCTGTGATGTTGAGTTTTGGTGACATCTCTACATATATGTTTGTAGTTAAGTATATAAAGATCTATAAAAATATTTTCCCTTTTTTACATATTATGTGATGAAATAGATTTTGAAATAGATCCTCAATTGACGTCAAAGGTACAATTGTACCTTTAACGATATTGTATGAAAACAATATAAAGAACAAAAGTTTATGGAAAGAATACTTATTTTATTACATAAAAGAGTGGATACAAACAGAATATTACTACCATATTGATATAATACTTAAAATAAATAGTTACTTTTGATTAATTTCATTGCAATTTATGCATGTTGTCTTCGCATTTGAATGCTCATCGCAAACCGGCTTCAAGCAAACTGTGCATGATTTTCTCGTTTTCCGTTGTTTTTGGTTCATCTCTCGACAGATTTGACAACTACCAACGATAGGGGACGCTCCACGACTGCCATGAGGTACTTTAGGTTCTTCTTATGATGTTATTGAAATTCGTTTTCCAATTATCATTTCAATTGCACTTCCGAGAAAATGATATCTCATCATAAGTGGATTGCTACTTCGAGCTTCAATTGCAGGCAAGCATAGCTGATAAGCAAGATCTTTTAAAAATTTTCTTCGTTGATCCTTTCTTCGTAAATGTGGGTTGTGTTCTCTATAAATGCTATAGGACGCTAAACCACCGATATCAACCATATTATAAAAAAATGCAAGAGGTCAACGCGTCGTCCTTCTTTTCACGGTGTACTCTCCCAACATTTTGTCCATAACATCAACTCCTCCTTTCGTTTTATTGTAATACTGGATTATTTCAGGCTTCCTTGTTTGCGTGTCTTCCACTTCTTCTGTCATATGCATGTACGATAAAAGCATTACCCCTTTATTTTTTTTGGTACATATGAACACACTACAGCATTACGATTATACGCAAAATTCGTTGAGTACACAATTCTTTCTTTACTGCTCTGCATATTGTTCGGTAGGAATGTTTTATTTTTTCTTACTGTACCAACTAGTGTCATGTTCCAGGAATTCAAAACCTTTGCCAATTCTAAAGTTGTAAAAAAATTGTCAGTAGTGACGTTTCTTCCAGATTTCTTGTACGGGCTAACTAAGTCTAATACGGTTTGTTCACCAACATTCACTTGTCGAGGACCATCTAGTGGTTTGCCAGTGTAAAGCTGACCTCGTAGCGGATAACTAGAAGATGCATCACAAGCCCAGAAAACTTTTATCCCATATTTTGCTGGTTTGGATGGTATATACTGTGTAAATTTAGCGGTTTATTATGCGGTTTATATTCTTTTTCTAAATTTTTGTTTAGTATTGACCAAATATCCCTAATCGGTGCTGCTTTATCAGTTTTAGCCCGTTCTTCACGAGTATTTGCATTGTCAAATCTGATAAATCGCAACATCATTTTGAACCGGTCACGAGACATTGCTGCACTTGAGGCAGGGCATCAATTTTCCACATGTCGTCCAAATTTTGCTTGTTATCTCTGTGGACGCTACTAATAATCAATGCACCTAAAAATGCGTCAAATTCTGTTTCAGTGAAGTTCTTGAATGTCTTTGGTAATGGCCGCTTCGAAATATTGGTAAATTTGTTTACCAACTCAGTGTTATAAGCTTCGCAACTTTTGTTAGCTTTTCTATTTGTTTCTTCTAATATAATGGTACAGATCTCTGGAGATATTATTGATTTGAAAATTTCTTTAGGTGTATACGTTTTACTCTTCGCCGAAGGTCCACCTTTTTGGCGTAAAATATTCCTCGACTTTGTTTGAGTTTTCTGATACGGTGTCGTAGTACGCCACTCTGTTCCATCTTTAGCAGTAACACTTTGGCATTTATATTCAATACTGTCGTTAGAATCGTATTCACTTTGTTCTTCTATAACTATTTGTTGTTCACTGTCTGATTCCTCAATTGTGGATATATCTAATGGCAAATAGTTTTCTTCATCAGATGCAACATATGCCTCCTCTTCTTCATACTCAGAGTCAGAATCTTCTTCAATGATTGGTCTGCACATGAATCCAATAAAAATAAACAAATAAATAATGTAATAGATAATTATAAGAAACAATTTGAAATGTAACAGTAACTAAACAATACTAACCTGCAGTATCGTTTTCCTGCGTCCCGTTGAACGCTGGGCCCTGCTATACTGTCACTCATGATCACTGAGTATAATTTGATTTTTTTTAAACGTTACTTTAACTTCCTTAAATCAAGAATGAGTGTATTTTACCAAAACCCTCTTTTATAACGCTTAAAAGGATTAGTGGGGGTTAAGTTAAGAAAAAATCTAAATATATAAGTATTTATATTGTTATCTTATCTGCGCTGGAAATAACAGGGTGATGTAAACTTTATGACTGGGTAATAAAAGGACAATAGGACTAAAATGAGTTAAAAATAACAACTTGGTACCTATTACTTCATGGGGTTGCTTTTGTAAGAAAACAAAACAAAAAGGTACAATTGTACCTGCTCCGCCTGTTAAGGTTTTAAACTTATGCAATCGGACAAGGGTTAAACTTGTTCGCTAATGTTGTTAGTGTTGGCATTAAAAAGTAATTTATTTAAGAGTCTGTGTGGGTATGAATTATCCAAGAAAATGCTTTTCAACTTAGTCAATATACAAGTATACAACAATTTAAGCCTTAATAAGAACTAAAAATAGAGCCAACACTAATGCTAGAGCTAATACTAACCCTAGAACGAAAAACATTTCGCCGCACCTCCGATAAGATCAAAATATGTTTACTACAAATGATATCAAAGCTGAAATAATACAAAAAACCATGAACATATTTTTGCGTGAAAAACTTAAATATGCAATAAAAACTATATCATTCCATTTAAAATAATATACGAATGTTTATTTCGTAATATAAGCATTAATAAGGATTAAAATAAAAGCTAAAGATGTTTATTTATTTATTTATTTACAAATAGGGCGCAGCAACGGGACGAACCCACAAACGCTATGCCACACGTACATGTATACAAGTTATAAATTGTTAGAAACTATACATATATTTTTATAGTGTTGACGGGAAAAAAAATAAAAAATAATTCCAAAATTAAAAATAGGATATCAAATGTCTTTGATTAGGACATCGTGAACTCTGGCCCGAATATGCCGCCTATACGCCAATATATTCAAACCAAAAACGTCAACGCCAAGCCTGTCGACAGCCCTCTCCAGCCTCAACACCGGAGGGTTGCGATAGGCACTTGTTCTCGCTGAAGGCGCGTAAAACAAAAAATCATAACGCAGACGACGTGGGGGGACGTGTAAGTCTACTCTAGACAGCAGTGAAGCAGCATCACACACACCATTTACCAATTTGAAAAGGAACATGGCATCAGAACAATAACGCCTTTGACGAAGTGTGAGAATGCCCCACATGTCGCAAGCGGAGACGTAATCTGTGTATACCTTTCCAAATTTGAAACATAAATGCTTCACGAACCTTTTTTGCACAGCTTCGAGTCTCTCTATATACACACTATATTGGGGGTTCCACACAGTACCTAACATCCTGTAAGCTCTTCGCACCACTCCGTCTATATGTTCATCAAATTTTAGTTTCCGATCGAAGGTGATGCCAAGATCCTTCACCGTGGAAACCCTTGTAACAATATTCGTGTTTAGTTTGTATTCATATGTAATATATGATCTCTTCTTAGTAAATGTAATGACGCTGCACTTGTCGCAATTCAACTGCAATCCATTATTAATGCAGAAATAGTAAAAACGATCAAGGTCGCTCTGAACCGCAAGACAGTCACTGAGGCTGGTGACTGGTGAAAATATTTTCGAGTCATCCGTATACATGAGAAATTGAGACGAATGAAAGCAGGACGCTACATCATTTATAAAGATATTGAACAATAAAGACCCCAAATGACTACCCTGCGGAACTCCCGACGTAACGGGTACAGGCTGGGAAGTGGCATCGCCAATAACGACGGCTTGAGTTCTACCCGTAATATATGATCTAAACCAATCCACCAGCTTGGAGCAAATTCCAATCTGGCGTAACTTTAGGATTAGGATTTCATGATCGACTCTGTCGAAGGCCTTACTGAAATCTGTGTATATAGCGTCGACTTGATTCTGGTCATCGCCTGACAAAAAGAGCTGATCTGTGTAATACAGTAGATTCGTCTCGACCGAGCGACCAGATATAAAATCGTGTTGTGCTGTGGTTAATAAAGGGCGTACAATGAAGAAAATTCTTCCATATAAATTTTTCAGGGCCAGGACCTTTATTCGGTGCAACCTCTCGCAATGCCTGCTGAACCTCGGACAGTTCCAGCATTTTAATCGAGATATTGGTGCAAGACAATTCCCTCCCAACGTCGGCTGCGGGCTCACCCGGCACTGTGAACACGGAACTAAAATACCTAGAGAACAAAGAACAAATGTCTACCGCGCTGGCAGCGACGTCGCCATCAAATTTAACAACAGAGGGAATGCCGTTGCCACCTTTTCTTCTCTTTACATAGGTCCAAAATTGTTTAGCGTCAGTGACAATATTAGACTCAACATTATCAAGATAGTTCTTATGATCTCTGTCGATTAAGAATTTTGCCCGGCCTCTTAGCAAAGAAAAGGTAAGGTAGTCCAGGCAGTTCCCATATCGTTTCCACCTTCTATGCGCCTTAATCTTTTCACGAATTACTCTAACCGTATCACGAGTAAACCAGACAGGATATCCCCTGAAGGGAGTTCGTGAACGAGGGACATACTGATTAATAGCCACGTTTAAGTGTAAATAAAGCTCGTCCACTCCCAGCCCATTCAGAATGACATCCCACTAGATACCGTTAAGATATTTACAAATATCGACAAAGGACGCTTTCTTAAAGTTTAGACAAGTGGATGAACATTGCGTAAGATTTTTATGGTACATTACATTGCAAATGAATTCTAGAGTGGTTAGAAATTGTTTTGAATTTAATAAGAAACATTTATTATTACAGTTACAGTAAGTTACATTATCACAGTTCAAAAATTTTAATTAACATCAAATTGAACAACAATAACAAATTATTTACTCTTATATATACTTAAATAATCCTATTTTAATGTTAAATTATTTTCATGAATATTCTATTTGTATGTACGATACATGAAAAATTAATACAAGCTTAAGACATGGAAGGGATCAATATACTTTACACGGTAACGGACATTACCGATAAAGTATACTTAGGTATTTGTGGATAAATAACCACCATGCGATTATTCCCACACTTCGTAAACACACAGGAGGGGTTGTAAGCCTCGCTAACAGAGTGTCTCCATGCAAGTTTAACCAACACAATGATTATTCCCCACGTGGAATAATAGGGTTGATATGTGGTATGCACTAATAGAATGATTCTCATTCTATCAGTACAAGGACCCCATATCAAAGATAGGTTGGACAAACAATTAATACTATTTTAATGTAATAATTATTTCGAACGAATATCCTATTTATACAAATTATTAATATGGAAACCTAACAATTTGAGGTATGGAAGGGATATATATACTTTACACGATAACGGACATTACCGATAAAGTATACTTAGGTATTTGTGGATAAATAACCACCATGCGATTATTCCCACACTTCGCAGACAGACAGGAGGGGTTGTAAGCCTCGCTAACAGAGTGTCTCCATGCGAGTTTAACCAACACAATGATTATTCCCCACGTGGAGTAATAGGGTTGATATGTGGTATGTACTAATAGAACGATTCTCATTTTATTAGTACAAGCACCCCATATCAAAAATAGGTTGTACAAACATTTAATACTACTTTAATATAAAATTATTTCGAACGAATATCCTATTTATACATATCTACTAACATGGAAACCTAGCAAATTGAGGTATGGAAGGAATCTATATACTTTACACGATAACGGAATTATCGATAAAGTATACTTAGGTATTTGTGGATAAATAACCACCATGCGATTATTCCCACACTTCGTAAACACACAGGAGGGGTTGTAAGCCTCGCTAACAGAGTGTCTCCATGCGAGTTTAACCAACACAATGATTATTCCCCACGTGGAATAATAGGGTTGATATGTGGTATGCACTAATAGAACGATCCTCATTCTATCAATACAAGGACCCCATATCAAAAATAGATTGGACATACAATTAATACTATCTTAATATAAAATTATTTCGAACAAATATCCTATTTATACAAACCTATTAATATAAAAACCTAGCAACTTGAGATATGGAAGGAATCAATATACTTTACACGGTAACGGACATTACCGATAAAGTATTTACACATTAGTGGTAAATAGCAACTTGCATATCGGCTGACTATTGGTATCGACCCCACTATCGACAATGTCTTGAAAATAATACCCCGCATGGAGTATGCATATCACCGTGATTATTTTTTATGTGAAATAATAGGAGTTGGTAGTTGGTTGACCTACAAATCTACTGTTTTTTAGCTAATATTGTAATGCCATATATTTCACGTATTACATATCGTCCATACACTAATTCTACTTCAGATAAACTTGCCATTCAGAATCTAGGAGACCAAACTATGTAACTGATAATCGATTTAATAGATAACGTTAGTCGATAGAAAACAGAGACAAAACAGATTTCCTGAGACGAGAAATCCCCCATCTTGCCAGAGCTGCTATGTGTTTAGATTTTTTAAATTGTTTTGAGTGTTTTTATAATAATAAGTGCTTTGAAAGCAATGGAAAAATGAGTCAGATTTTGATAAATCACCACCTAAGAAGAAGAAAGTGGTCAGATATGAGCAAAAATGTACTTAATTCAAGCTCAAAGATGAAAAATTTAGTGGATGGCTTGCAAAAAGTAAAAAAGGTAATACGTACTTTTATTGTTCTGTAGAGGACAGTGATAGGAAATGCGGCATAACAATTCGTCTAATTGTAAGCATGAAGGGAATTGTAAGAAATTGCAAAAGCAAATTCGCAACAATCGCAACGGATGGCAAAAGCCGGTGAAATTAAACTGGCTTGTTTTATTGCATTTAATGTTGCCTCACATCTCACTAATCTAGTAAAATCTGTATATCCAGATTCAAAAATTGCTGAAAAATTGTCTACGAGTAGAATAGAATCTCGTGCTATTATAGTAAATATAGTAGGAAAAACAGCTGAAGAAAATTTGATAGAAATAAGACAACACCATTTTTCATTGTTGGTAGATGAAAGCACTGATAAGTCGATCATGAAGCATTTAGCTTTGATAGCGAGATTAATCAGCCCAAATTATGAAGTACAAGATAAATTTTTAACGTTAATACCAGTTATCTACCTTTTATACAATAAAACTGTCGAATATTTTATTAAAAAATTTCGTACAAGAAAAATATGTTAGGGTTTGCGTCAGGACATATTCATGCCCTGGAATCGACAACTGAATTATACTTGGAGTTTTTACGATTTGCGTTACCTATATTCATTGATTTAAAGAAAGAAATGCACGCAGAGAAACTGAAATAGTACTTCCTATATAATCAAATTTATACTGTTTTATACAACCAATTTATTTGAAATTAACAGAAAAAGAGAAAAACAATGCCAAAGATATTTCAACTGCCAAAGAAGAGAAATTATTAAGTATTGACGTAAACGTTAGGACCCATTTACCGTTATTTGAAACATATTTAGACGGAATGATACTAAATTTGATTCGGTTAAGAAAAAAGATAGTAAAGAGTTGGGTAACGATAAACTAATAAATTTTTATAGAAAATATATAGAGTTTTACATTGAGACAGCAACCCAAATCAGACGCAGATTTCCTTTCGATGACAAAGTATTTCCCCGGAAAATATAACGAAATTGGATAGGGAATTGGAAACTCTTCGCAACACCAATTTGAATTTTGACGGAGATTAGAAAAATCGATGGATCAACAACATTTCCACTGTTATCTAATTCAACAAAAACACTTTTGTGTCTACGGAAGAACGTTTGTTTTAATTATTAATATTATGAAGACGAAACTTAAAAATAAGCTTTCTACGACCACAATAAAACGTACTTTGCAAACAAAATCAGAAATTAAAAGCTGTTTTGAGTTTGAAGCCGAACGACTCTCATTCTATCAGTGGGGGGGGGGGGGGGGGCTATATCAAAGTATAAGATAGGTATAGTTAAACAAACGATTAAGATATGGAAGGGATCAAAAAATTTGTGGATAAATAATCAACATGCGAGTATACCCACTGCTGGAAGGCGTTAATTTTCAGTAACGACAAGGTCTTCGTGGTTAATACTCACGAGCGTCTAACACCATGCTTATTTACCACGTGTAAATTGATATGTGGAGAAACCCTATATAAAAAAATAGGTTAGGTAAACATTTAAATGATGATATTTTAATAATAAATTATGAATGTTAATATTAATTTATGATTAATCTATCCCGCACGTATCCATGGATAGTATTGTGTCCATATTTCCTCAGCTTCCAACTGGAACATTCTAGAAAAATCACAATCGAATAAGTTGGAATTCTGAATTCAGAAAACTGTGAAATCATTCGTTTCATTCTTTATTATTTCAATGCATTTAACCAAAGACCGCTATTAATAGTTAACTTTTGCGTAGTACTTAGCAATCGTAAAACTACTAAAAAACTAAGGTTATTCATTAACGTGTATGTCTGATATTTTCAAAATTGCCGAATTATTGGGAAATTTTGAAAGTTTATATTTAAAAATGGCAAATCCAAATCAAGTTCAACCTGTTAGTAACACAAATAGATTAAATAATGACTGTAGAAGTTAATATTATTCCAAAATTTTCTGGTAATCCTGTATCTTTGCCGCGTTTTATTGAAGCATTAGAAAGTTTAACAAACAAACGAGCAAATAAGGTTAATGAAGATAATCCAATAAATTTTTGATATACTTCAAATTATAAATAAAATCTCGCTTTGAAGGAGAAGCACAAGATTTAATTGACCGACTTAATGAACATTTTTCGTAATCCAAACAAAAATCCGTATTCTTTAGGTAACAGAATTAGAAATGTTTTAAATCTCTTGTTGACAAAAGTTAAATTAATCGTACAACAACTCGCTGATAAACAATTAAAAATCAACAAAACTGTATTACAAATATACATGCTTTCAATATATTTATTTGAAAAATGCAGCAGATTGGAATCCGCTATGGAATAAAATTAAGAATTCTATTGTAAACAAGCTTCAAAAATAAATTAAATCAATAAAATTCACCAAAATAAAATCAAAAATGTTCCGCACTTACATGTTATATAAAAGATTTAAGTTAATGTCCAACTGAACGACCCCTCTTCTTCTCTTCTTCTTTAATAAATTATTTCATCTCCACTCACGTCAACCTGAAACAATTAAAAGGAAATGCGTAAGACTCGTGTGGAAATTAAAAAAGAATAAATTAGTTTCGATGATCATAGACGAACTACTGGACCAAATATAAGGCAAGAGAAGAAAGAGAAAATAAACAATTGGAGGGAAATGTATTATTTACATGTTAATAAACTAAAAACATTTAAAAGATTTTCAAAAGCCAAATGAAAATAAATTTAAAAATGATACCTCAAATTTAAATGCCATATTTGCGGTAAAATTGGACATAAATTAAGTGATTGTTATTTTAATCAGAAGAAGAAATTTTATAAATAATCTAATAATTGAAGTTTATACATTGAAGAATTAGAAGCATTGTTAAATGAAGAAGAAAAAGGAAAACATGTTTAGTATCTCAACAGCGGATGTACATCATAATAATCAAAAACGTCCGTCGAAAGAATTGGCAAAATAAAAATTAATATAAAGAATATTTTTGCAATAAATCAAGTTCGACTCCAAAATACATTATATGTACCAAACTTGCGCACGATTTTATTATCTATAGCTAAATTACAGGTCATGGCTATGATGTTAAATTTACAAAGGACAGAGCATTTATAATTAATAAACGAAACAGAAATGTAGTAGGTAGGAATGTATCTTACAGATAAAATACGAGAGTTATACTTTATTGAAAAACAAGAAGTAAATTTAATAAAAGATGAAAGCAAAGTTCAAGAGTGGCGTTATAAATTGAGACACTTAAATGAATAATCTCTTCAAGAAGTCTTAAAAAAACGGAAATCTTGAATTTTAACGTGAAAAACAAACTGAAAGCCAAAAGCAAGAACAAATCAGCCTTTACAAATTATTCACACCGATCTATGTGGTCCAATGAGAACAGAATCTAATGGAGTTATAAGGTATACCGAAGTTTATTTTATTCGAAATAAAAATGAAGTTAAAGAAATTTTTAGAATTTATAAAGCTCAAGTTGAAAATTATACAGGTTATAAAATTAAATATTTGAGACGCATATTTATCGATATATATGAGACTGCGTATTGTAATAGAAGTTTTGACGCATTTTTGGAAGAACATGGTATTAAACGAAGATTAACAATTCCGTATACTCCTCAAAAAAATGGAATAGCAGGAAGAAAGATAGAAACTGTAAAATGTAATTTACTTCAATCAAACTTGCTACCATCATTTTGGGCAAAAGCAATTAACACAGCAAATTACAAATCTTGGGAAGTGTTCTGTATATGTTCTAAACAAAATACCAAACAAAAATAAATTTGAGCCTAAATCCATAAGAGAAATATATGTTGTATAATCTGACACAGCGAAAACATATAGAATTTATATTCCAAATAAAAGAAACATAATATTTAGTAGAGATGTAAAAGATTTAAAAAGAGAAAATGTAAATAATATTAAAGATCATAAATGAAAATAAAATAGAAAATCGATCGACAAATAAAGAATTAAATCTCAAGCAGAAATCAAAATGAAAAATGTAAGAAAGAAATTACGGAGAAAGTAATTGAATTCAAAAGAGGCAGGGACCGACATAAATTTTGAAAAAACTGGTAAACATCTACAAATTGAAGATAGAAAATGAACCAAATGAAACAAATGTTAAAACCAAAATAATATAAACAAAATGATCTCCATGTGTGACGATACATATTTTGAAACAAATATTGGAGAAATTTCTTTAAAGGAAGCTAAAAAGAATATAAAAAATTTATCGATTGTAAGTAATTTGATTTAAATAAATAATTATTCAGGAAACGGATCTATTATAAAATCAACTACTTTATTTTATACTAATATTTCGACTGTTTATTTCAGATTACACTGAAATGAAGTAAATAACAATGAAATACAATAATCAAAATAGATTAGAATACGTACAAAGTTGTGTTCCTTATTTATTAATAATATCATTAAAATTATTGAAAAACACTTTAAAAGAAGACTAAAGAGAATGAAAACAAGTAATGAGAAATGAAATAATAGCTCTGATCAAGAACAAGACGTGGGAATTGGTTAAAAAACCAAGAATTAAAAACATAATCGGGTGGAAATAATACTAAAGAAAAAATTAAATCAAAACTGCTCTTTAGAAAAATTCAAAGTTTCAAAGGAATTGATTTTCGTGAAACTTATTCACCAGTAATAAGGTTAAGCTGTATAAGAAAATTAATTACTATTGCTGTAGAAAAGAATATGTACGTATTTCAAATGTTGGCTTAAAACAAGCCGAAGTACAAAAAATTAGATAATAAATTTAAAAAATTGAGATAAAACCAATCATTGCTGATCAATGCATTTATACTATAAATGAAGAAGAATCACTTTGCGACGATATTATAAAAGCATGTAAAAATTTAAAGAAAATTGAAGATTTTAAAAAGATATTATCTCAATATTTTGAAATGAAAGATTTGGGAAAAATAAACTACTGTGTTGGTATAATTTGGTTGGAACAATCTAATATTAGTGCAACTTTTAATTGCAGGCGAATTTACAACAATCAAATATTAAACGGCAGTTAAAGCTAGAACTAACACTGGACCTAATATTAGAAAAATATAGGTTTAGCAGTGCGTCTGAAGACTAAACTTTTAGTACTAGGTCTAGTGTTAATTCTAGTTTTACTTCGATACAAGTATACAACAATTTAAGAGTAACTAAAAATACAGTTTTTGTTCTCTTTCAACATCCATTCTTGAAAGCAAAAGTGTTTCACTATCTAGAATCAAAGATAGTCTCATTTTCAAAATTATTTTCAGTCTTTCTTTGTTGTTCTGATTTGTTCATGGATGATATTTAAGTGAACGCGTGGGTCTAAATCGTGAGAGGGCGTGAGCGGGCTTAAAGGTCACTCACGCGCACATCTCTAGTTTATATTACAAATGAAGAAGAACCAGTTTTTTCATCATGTAACCTTATGATATAATATGCTCAACACAGAGAAAAAAATGCTCTACACAAAGACAAAGAGAAACAATTTCCTCCCACTTCAAATAAAAAAAATTGTTACCATGGTAACCAAACTATAAACAACAATATAAACAACAAAAACTTTTATAACAAAAAACGACATATATAAAATAAAACTACAACTACAACACATAAAATAATTCTTTAATTTCTAATAATTCTTAATGAAATTCACAAAAAGAAACTGAAAAAACTGAACAAGTTGAGAACAGAAAAAGAAAGAGAAAAGAATAAACATCAAACAAACAAACTAGGAGAAATTCATAAATTTTTTCCCAAAGTAACAAATACTTCAAACGTGATTTTCACAGAACAAGAAAGAAGATTAATGGAAAAAGGTCTGAAATATGCTCCAAAAAGAGAAATTAACCTCCCAATACTGGCAATGGAACAGGCAGCTATCAAAGGACACGAAAAGGAAAACATTATGAATAAGGAGATTCAACAAATCCTAACTAAAGAAGAAAAGAGACAAACAAACAAACAAACAATAAGAAATGGAGAGGAGGAAAAGGAACAAAAAATTATTATAAACATCAAGCGGAAAATTAAAGAAAACGAATTAATAGTTACTCCTGCAGACAAAAATGCAGGAATGATAATTTTAACCAAAGATCTCTACATAAATAAGACTGAAAGCTTTATGAAAGACAATAACTTTAAAACTATCAATAAAAACCCCACAAACAATTTTCACAAAAAAGTAAAATCAATAATTAAAGAAAACAAAACGACAATAACAGAAATCGGAGGTACCTTGACCAGCCTGTTGCCTATGAATCCGCAAACCCCTAAATTGTATGCACTACCTAAAGTTCACAAAAATGGATTACCAATAAGACCCATTATAAACTCCATTGAATCCAGCACATACAAACTCGCAAAACTTTTACAAAAATTTATAATAAATGACATCAATTTTAAACCAAAATATACCATAATTAATCGTTACCAACTTCCTGATTTAATTGACAAAATACAGCTACCAGAAGGTTTCAAAATGATCTCATTTGATGTCAATAACCTATATACAAACATACCCATAACCGACACGATAACGATATTAGAAGAAATATTAAAGACTGACCTCAAAAACAAAGACAAAACTCGCTCCATCTTAACGCTATTAAAACTATGCTTAGAACAAAATTTGTGTATCTTTAACGATAAATACTATCAATATCTAGATGGATTACCAATGGGATCACCATTGAGTAGTGTGATGGCAGATATTTTCATGGACAACTTAGAGAAAAATCAAATTATGTGTGACAAAAACCCTTATAGAGACGATATTATCCTACGGACAAGATACGTGGACGACATTTTAGTACTGATTAAAGACGACCAACATATTAATAATCTTCATAAATACATTAACAGTTTACACCCCAATATTAACTTCACTATCGAGACTGAAAACAATCAAAAATTAAATTTCTTAGACTATACACTACGACATTCAAACAACAAAATTAAATATAACATCTACAGAAAACCTACACAAACTAGTACCACCATCCCATTCGATTCTCATCATGATGAAACTCATAAAATGGCAGCATACCGGGCTTATATACACAGAGCTTTTCATTCAAAATTGGAACAACAAGACCTAGAAAAAGAGATCGAAATTATCCACCAAATTGCAAGCGAAAACAGTTTCCCACCGACATTTATCCAACGAATATTTTCGAAAATACAAAACAAATATAATCTTCAAGAAACAACTTCCCTATCCGACCGAAAACCTGATACACCAACAACGTACAGATCCATAACTTGCCCAGGAGAAATATCCCATAAAATCAAGAAAATGTTCCATAACTTCAACATAACAATGACATTTAAAAACAAAAACAATCTTAAGGCATTATTAGTTAATAACAAAAACAAGACTACAACTCTCGCTAAAAGTGGCATATACCAATTGCAATGTGGGACCTGTTCAGCCACATACATAGGTGAAACGGGGAGAAGTATCCAAACAAGGCTTAAAGAACATAAAAAGAGTTCAAAATCGGCATTCGGAAAACATCTAATTTTCAACAACCACGAATTTGACGAAAATAAAAATATTAAATTACTACACCAACTTAATAAAAGCAACCTTATGGAAATAATGGAAATGTACGAAATCAACAAGTTTATTGAAATTAACAGTAATATTATAAGCCTTAATGATCAAATTATCCCGACCCAAAAACCAATCTATAGTTGCCTGCGAGATCCGTACCTAAAAGACAATAACTTTTGACGTAAATTTTGAAAAATTTTATTTTTATATTAATATGTTCATTTTCGTATGTTGTAAACTTGTAGGTATCTACTGAAGAAGAGCAAGGCTCGAAACTAGTTTAGAAAAATAAATTTTAATTATAACCAGAAGTAAATTTTTTATATAGACCCTAATCTTATAACAAAGATTTTTTGTTAAAAGTAAAAATAGCGAAGTTATTTACTATATTCCAGACTTTTGTGTCACCCTGTACATTAAAAGAAATTTTACAGCGATTTGGTATAGAAAACTCAAAACCAGTAAGCACTCCCATGGACCTAATTCAATATTACAAAAACTCGAAGTAAAAAATGAAAAAGACCCATTGTGAGTGCCTTCAACTCACCGGTACAAAAACTTGAAAAGTACCTGGCGAAGATCATGCAGCCTATTACACAACAAGCCGACTCCTACGTGCGAAATTCTGAACATTTCGTTCAAATTCTGGACAACGTCCAAATTGAAAACAGTGACATCTTGGCGAGCTTCGATGTCAAGTCTCTCTATCCTAGTATCCCGATCGAAGAGGCCCTCAAGCAGATCAGAGAAAACGAAGACTTGCCCAGCCACATCGTAGACCTCGCCAAACACTGTCTCAACAATGCTTATTTTCTGTTTGACGGTCAGGTTTACAAGCAGGTAGAAGGAGCAGCTATGGGTTCTTCACTGTCCCCGGTCATCGCCAACCTGTTCATGATTTACCTCGAGAAGAAAGCGTTAAGGGAGGCCAAATACAAACCGAAGTTATGGATCCGGTACGTTGATGACATCTTCGTCATTTGGTCCTTTGGAAAAGAAAAGCTCCAGGAATTTCAAGAATATTTGAATACCATTCATCCAAAGATCCAGTTCACCACGGAAATAGAAGGAAACGGACAGCTACCTTTTCTCGACGTATTAGTAAAGAAATCTCGCAACAGCCTGCAGCATACTGTATACAAAAAACCTACCCACACGAATCGATACTTAAATGCATCTTCTCATCATCATCCTTCACAGATCCAATCAGTCGCCAACTCACTAATCTCAAGATCCATTCGACTTACAGATAACGATAACAGATCAGAAGAAATGACGAAAGTCACCTTGGCTCTTGCTCAAAACGGCTACTCCAAATACATGGTGAAGAAAGCTATCGATCGACAATTCAAGCCGAAGGACCCACATCCACAAGAAGAGACCAGAAGACCCAACGTCGTACTACCCTACATCAAAGGAACAACGGATCGCATAGGAAGACTACTACGGAAACACGACATTAGTACCACCTACAGACCCGGCAAGACTATAGGAGCTTCTCTCAGGAATCCAAAAGACCAAATAAAATTGGAAAATCTAGGAGTTTATTCCATCCCCTGCGGCTCATGCGACAAGAACTACGTGGGACAGACCAACAGAAGAATAGCTGCCAGAGTAGAAGAACACAAGCTGAGCATCCGAAACAAACAGCTCACTTCTGCTCTCTTCCGCCACCATCTGGACACAGGCCATACCATCAATTTCGAGGGTTGCAAGCAGGTAGCCAACGTTCCGCATTGGAGAACCAGATTGATCCGGGAATCCATTGAAATAGCGAATAACGGCACCCTCAACAAGAGGGATGATGCCCTACACTTGTCAGCAGCGTGGAGAACGGTCCTAGAGCACTCCAGGCCCAGGGCTGCTCTCCTGAGGCAAGGACCATCCAATTCGGAACGGCAGGACGCCGAGCTGCCTATCATTCTTGAAGCGTCCAGTGGGAGCAGCCCAGGTCCAGCAATCACCGGACAGCGGGTCAGTGGCCTCTTCTCGCCCATGGATGACGTCACCAAAGCCATATCCGGTGGAAAATCCCCAGGACCGTTAATCGCCGTACGACAGGTCAATGACCTCCCCCCACCACCCACGACTCACGTCACGTCGGACATAAACACCCCCACCACCTCACCCCCGACCAATCGCTATCACCTACGACCAAGACGACCTACTATAAAAAGGAGCCAGAGCACCGCAGTACCTCAGTCTGTCAACAGGAGACTACGACAAAGCACTGAAGATGCCAAGTGAGATCTTGGCGAAACGTCTGCCCCTGTCCACAGGGAACAACCAAGAAGATGAACGGATGATACCTCGGATCAACCAAAACACATACTTTTCCATCCGCGAAGCATTACGAATTACCAAAAAATGAAAAAGTATCCATATCCAATGTTTAATAGGAAGTTATGCAAGGTATGCATCAATTGGTACAAGACCGGATATTACGAAAAGTCATTGGATTGCAGCGAAGAGGAACAATATATTTGGTATTAACGTATAGAACTTCAAAGAAATATATGGAAAAATATAAAAAAGATAATCGGTACTCATATACCGCTTATTTATTTAAAATGGTAAATGCAGCAACTTCATGGGAAAGTAAAAAACAAGGAACTGTTGCATTAACAAGAACAGAAGTCAATACAACAGCCAAAGAAGTCACATACTTCTTTTAACATTCATTATAATTCAATCAAAAAATTCTCATCAGAATTAAAATTTGATTCAAAAGAACCAATCGTCATTTACAATGATAATCAAAGTTGTGAACAGTTGGCGAAGAACAATTACATCATAGTAGGACTAAACATATTGATATAAAATTTCATTTTATAAGAAAATTGTTGGAAGACAACGTTATAAATTTAAAGTATTGTCAAACAGAAGAATTGATCGCCGATATACTAACAAAGCCATTACCAAAACAAAAATTAGAAAAGTTTATAACTATGATTGGTAGTATGTTAAGGGAGAGTGTTGAAATGTTATAATTATTTTATAATCAACGCCACGATCAAGAGAAACCGCAAAAACTTTACGTCGAAAGGTATTATAGAAACAAAATGAACTATAGGTTTTATTTATTACATTATTTGTAGGAAAATCAAGTCGAGTCATGTCGTAACCAAGGTTACTCATGATCACGCGCACTCACGACGTGACTCATGTTACTTGCACATCTCTACAATGAAACGTGAGACTTTAAGCACCTTTAGATAACAAACGTGATTATCAAAAATGTTCCGCACTTACATGTTATTTAATGGAAGTTGATGCCAACTGAACGATTTTGCTTGAACCGACCCCTCTTCTCATTTTCTTCTTTAATAAATTATTTCATCTCCACTCACGTCAACCTGAAACAATTAAACGGAAATGCGTGAGAAAAGTGTAAAAATTAAAAAAAAAATAAATTACCTTCGATGTTGAACGACTTTATGATAGCGGAAATGAAAATTAAATAGGGTTTGAAAGTATTTCTAACTATTGAACGTCTTCGGAACGTAACAGATGTTTACTCGAATAAGATCAAAAATCAAAGAGGAAAATTTCCTGTCAATCTCCCTCTTTATACCTGCTCGTCCACCAAAAAAACTCGAAACCGGCTGACTTGATACGTCACGCGAAAATTCATTGCCAACCGAAATAAAAACAAATTAAAAATAAAAATATAATAAACGAAATTGATGAAAGTAAAAACTCCTCTTCCCTCTTCTTTAATAAATTATTTCATCTCCATTCTTGTTAACCTGAAACAATTAAAAGGAAATGTGTGAGACTTGTGTAAAAATTAAAAAAGAATTAAATTATCGTTGATGTTGAACGGCTTTATGCTAAATGAAATGAAATTTAAATCGGGGTTGAACGTATTTCTATCGGTTGAACGTCTTCGGAACGTAAGGCATATTTACTCGAGTAAGATCGAAAATCAACGAGGAAAATTTCTTATTAATCTCCACTCACATTAACTGAAACAATTAAAAGGAAGCTTGTGAGAATCGTGTAAAAATTTTAAAAAATAAATTACCTTCGATGTTAGCGGTTTAATGATAAATGAATTGAGTATTAAATTGGGGTTGGACGTATTTCTAATGGTTGAACGTCTTCGGAACGTAACACGTGTGTACTCGAGTGAGATCAAAAATCAAAGAGGAAAATTTCTTGTCAATCTCTTTATACTTGCTCGACCACCAAAAAACTCGAAACCTCCGACTTGATACATCACGGGATAATTCATTGCCAACCGAAATAAAAACAAATTAAAAATAAAAATATAATAAACGAAATTGATGAAAGTAAAAACTCCTCTTCCCTCTTCTTTAATAAATTATTTCATCTCCATTCACGTTAACCTGAAACAATTAATAGGAAATGTGTGAGACTTGTGTAAAAATTAAAAAAGAATTAAATTACCGTTGATGTTGAACGGCTTTATGCTAAATGAAATGAAATTTAAATCGGGGTTGAACGTATTTCTATAGGTGCATGTCCACTAGCAATAATAAAATTGCGACATTTATTGCGAGATCGAACATAGACACTTGTGTATACACATCTGAGAGTGAACTTGCAAGCGAAATTTAGTTGAACAATTTACTCTCGAGAGCGTTTGTGTTTACTGGTGTAGACGACTGTTTCGTTTGTTGCTGACACTTTGTAAGAATTTCCAAACGATCTGGAAAGAAACGAGAGAAAAAAAATGGCTGATAAGAAGTCGTGGTCTAAAGAAGAGACATTATCTTTAATTTCTCATTGGGAAACACATCCCGTATTATGGGATGTGAAAAATAAAAATTATAGAAATCGAATAGAAAAACAAAATGCATTGAGAACCATAGGAGCTGCGCTAAATACAAATGAGAATGAAATCGGTCGTAAATTGCATAATTTACGAACTCAATTTCATAGCGAATTAAGAAAAATAAAAGCCAACCATAGTGGAGACGGAACGGAAGACAAATATGAAACCAATTGGGAGTTTTTTGAAGCTATAAAGTTTATTCAAGCTGATCATTCCAATAAACAGACTATTGATAATCTTGTAAGTACTTTTATTAACTATCATTTTAAATAATACGTATAATGATTTATGAATTTTTATACTAAATAACCGTTTAAAACACTTAACACAATGAGTTAAATAATATATTTATTAGTTCCTAACATTAACTAAAAGAAGTTAATTTAATTTAGATGTTTTGATACTGCCAATGTATTTCTCCTTGTGGGGAAATAAAATAATCTCTAAATTCGTCACGTATCTCTTTAGCATTTGCTGCACAGTTATGAGCATTTCCATGTTCTAAATCTAAAAGATTAGATTGCGACATCCCTGCGGTTCTCCATTCACCCGGTCTGTTATCTGTATCAAAAGTACCTGGTGGTGCATAAAATTTACTACCATGCGACAGCAGAAAGTTATGTAGTACACATATTGCTGAGACAATTACTGTGGCTTTCTCAGGGCAAAGTTCAATTGGTTTTCTTAATATACGGAATCTATTAGCAATAAGGCCGAAAGCGTTCTCCACTACTCGTCTAGCCCGGGATAGGCGATAGTTAAATACTCGGTTATGCGCCGGTTGACCTCGAAATGGATATGGTTTTAATAAATAAGGTTTCATCGCAAAGGCATCATCACCCACTATGATGTAAGGTACCGACATTTCCCGTCCAGGTAAACTTTGGACAATTGGAAAATTTAAAGTGTTATTTTTCAAAGCACGTGACAAATTGCAGTTATTAAATACACCTCCATCTGATACCCTTCCGTTACATCCAATATCCACATACAAAAATTTATAAGTTGCGTCAACTAATGCCATTAATACGATGCTGTGAAATCCTTTGTAATTATAGAAATTGCTGCCACTATTTGAAGGAGCTTGCATCATTATGTGCTTCCCGTCTATGGCCAGGCGCGCACATGCGATTTTCTGTCGCGCGACTGTTTGGTCGCAAAAGTAACACACATAGCATTAAATACAAATGCGCGCATATGCGACTAAATAATAGCAGCGATTAAAAAGATGTAACCTGCTCCATTTTTGTAACGACGCGATTGTCGCGTCTTTAAATGTATCACATGAACAAGAATGAACATGCACGCACATGCGACTGTTTAGTCGTAGTCGCAGCACAGGTCGAAGTTGGTGTATAGGATAATTATTACAAGAAATTTATTAAAAATGGCTGAATCTTCAGAAGTGTCTGATAATAGTGACAATGACTTGACATCTAGTGTCTTAGACACAGAAACTATTATTATCGAGGTAGAAAAAAGACCAGCTCTTTACAACAAACATTTGAAAGAGTATAGTGACCGAATTTAAAGGAAAAATTGTGGGGAGAAGTGTATAGCAAAGTTATATCCACTTGGAACAAGTTATCGGCCGAAGAAAAACACAAGAGAGGTACGTGATATTGTTTTCATTTAATAGTTTTTAATAATCTTATGTAATAAATGTTGTGCAGATAAGTATTTAAATTTTATCATATTGCCACGGAACTGAACCTTCGGGGGATGTAAAGTAATTTGCCATATAGTCTCTTATATTAAGACCAACTCTGTTAGGTCTTATTCCAGCTGGAGGACAGCTCTGTAATAAACACTCATAAAATTCGTCCTCCATTTGCACACCGTCTTTCTTTCGCACGAAGTTATGTAGAATGCAACATGTTTTAATGATAAGGTCGGCAAATTCGACTCGCACGTCTAATGATCGATGCAAAATACGCCATTTGTTCGCTAAAATACCAAAGGTACACTCTACCATACGTCGTGCACGAGTCAGTCTATAATTAAAGACTCTTTGTTTCATTGTTAAGTTTCTTCGAGGATAAGGCCGTAAAACATTTTGTGATAACGCGAATGCTTCGTCTCCTACTATCATGAAAGGTATGGGTTCTCCCATCTCGTTGTTTGGTAATTTTTGTGGAGTAGGAACATTTAATTGGTTATTATGTAATCTTTGACCAAAATTCGAATTCTTAAAAACACTGGAATCGCTTCCAGCACCATATGCTCCTACATCTATTGCTGTAAAACAGTAGTCGGCGTCTACTATACCCAAAAGAATAGTCGAATAAAAGTTTTTATAGTTATAAAATTCGGAACCAGTATTATTTGGTTTCTGTAATCTAATGTGCTTGCCGTCGACTGCACCGATACAGTTCGGAAAATTTGTCCTATCGTAAAACTCTTTGGCAATATTTATCCAATCTTCTTCAGACTTTTCTGGCATGTATAAAGGCTGTAAATAGTTCCATAATTGGTTACACGTGTCTTCAACAATTTTCCTTATCGTGGTAGCCCCAAGTAAAAATTCAAAGTGTAAAGAATTGAAACTATTGCCGGTAGCAAGGTATCTGAAAAATAAATAATAACTGTTTTTTATTGCAGGAAAAATTATTAAAAAAAAATGGAAAAATTTAAAAGATTGTTTCGCTAGGGAATTAGCAGCCCAGCGTAAAGCAGTGTCTGGGCAAGCAGCAAAAAAAAAAGAAGATATATTTATTTCGACCAATTGCAATTCCTTTTCCCAATAATGAAAGATAGACCAACTACCAGCAACACCGGACCTTCTCAATCAATTGAGATTGATCAAGAAAATCAAGAAATGATATCTTCTCCTTCTTTAGCAACCAATACAGAAAATTCGGAAAGTACATCCATATCTAAAAGAAGGGCTGCAAGAAAAACTGTGCTTAAAACAATTCCATATGAAGAAAAGTTACTGAAAATATTGGAGGATAAGCAATGTGAAACAATCGACGAAGATAAAAATTTTTCACTTATGCTTGTTCCAATGTTCAAAAAATTAACTGATGTCCAAAAACATTATGCGAAAATTGAAATCTTAAATATCATGAAAAATGCAAAAAACGTCGGAAATCCTCCAGTTTTTTACAGTTCAATGCAACAATCTTATTTTCATCTTTATCCTAACCGTCCGGTAGACCAAGTGCCATTTCCAAGATCAAATTTTCAACAACAGCAACAAGGAGGCAATGAAAGTATTTACTCCGCGCCATCGACATCAACGGTCAACTCTGCACAGTCCACACCATCAGCAACCATTTTTTCTGATGGTGACAATGCATATTTTGACTGGTCAAATCAATAAATTAATTAAATTAAACAAATAGAACATATATTTATTATTTAACCTTATTTTTAATATCTACTTCTATATATCTAGTCTAATAGTAGTTTGCAGAAAATATCTAGTTAATTTGGCAGAACGACGACACAAAACAAAAGCTGGTAAGCACCTTCTTACCTTATTGTTACTGCAAGACATTCCTCAGGTGGTATACATTTTCTCCATTTACTATTTTGGTACGATATTTTCGGTCCTATTATTTTTAATAATTCAAGAAAAGATTTTTCACTCATTCTGTAATAGTTAAAGAATTTACGAGGATGCTTTCTTAAATCTTCATGAAGAATGTAAAATTGACCCCGATGTTCTCTGTCAGATAAAATTGGATGCACCCAAAATTTTCTTTTCCGTTGCTTTCTTAATTTCTTTCGTAATAACAGAGCCACTATACAAGCGGTTTCTATGAAGTCCATGTTGATACTAGGCTCTAGTCACGATTAATCAGTCGCAAATGCGCGACCATACAAATTTTTTGCGACTACCACTTTTATGTCGCTGCGACAAATAATCGCATGAAAATCGCATGTGCGCGCCTGGCCTATTGCTCCTACACAATGCGGAAAATTCCATAACTTTTCAAAAAGTTCTGCGTGTTGAAGCCATTCTTGGGGTGTCATAACATATACAATGAACTCAAACCGCAATAACATTTTCCCATATTTCCCTTCCCAAATTTACAATAGATATTTGAACTTTTGGTTTGGGAAATATTCAATTTTAATTTTATTTTATTTTAATCCTATTTTAATTTTTCACATTGACACAACATGACATTAATCACAAAATAAAATGTCAATAGCATCAACAAATTTCTTTAAAATATATTTCCTGAAGATGGTTTAAACGTAACCGAAACCGGTAGTAACATTGTGTAAAATACTATCGCCTTGATAATAAAAGTGCAAAAAAATTATTAAATAAACATAAATAAACATATTATTTTTATACTTAAAAGTTAAATAATAATTATTTTTCAAAAATAATAAATATTTTTGAAATCAAATTAATTACGAACGCCATCTATTATTCAAAAATCAAAACTAAAACGTCACCAACATCATTTTATTTTTATTAATTTTAGGTTATGTTGGTTGAGGTTATGTTAAAAAGCGTTGTGTTTATTTCGAAAAAATGGCCAAATTGGGTTCTTATTTCGGTTTGTGCCCTTTAGTAGACCAACACAACTTACTCGGAATATCCGAAGCATCCGAAAACGGTCACATTATCGTTACATTATGCAAAAATATAGTTGCAAAATATAGAGTGAGTCAAAAAGCTTAATTTAATTCATACAATCTTATTTTTCATCCAGATTTCAGATCAAAAGCAAATACAAAGTTGGAGAACTAAAGATAAATTAAGTTCGCCGGTTATATTTAACAAAGCCGATAAAAAATATGTTGGAACATTTAATTCGGTGAATATCAAAATTTGGAGCGATGAAGACGAGAATTTAGATAAATTAAAAAAAATATAAAGTAAATATTAATTTTAATTAATTAACTTCATTATAATACATTTTTTTTAGTTTAATGAGCCAATTTATACGTTATTAAGCATCGGGGAAGAATCCTACATAATTTTTAACAACGGAAACATCTTTCCGTTAACACAATGCATTAATGAACGCAAACAATTAAAATTTGAAAAAATTTTTGATGATGAAAATGAAGAAATAGTGGATGTTTTACAAAAACGTCGCGAAAATGAAGTTTTCTTTGGGTTAATAAAAAATTCCTTTATTTAATCGTTATTTCAAACGGAGTTCAACATCTTTTGAGGAAAATCAAATTAAAACGAAATAACGTTGAGTTATCAGGATATACTTTGTGTCTTTTACACGATAAATCCATAAATTTCTTATCTTTTTGTAAGAAATTAAAATTTTAATTAAATCTGATTAAAATTATTTCTTTTTAGGGTCAGACAGCAAACTTTATTCGTTGCAAATCAACAACAACAAAAAAGAAAGTTGCGATCTTGGAGAAATCTTTGCCACGATCGAATCAATTTCTTCGTCTCATTTTGCAGCTTTAACACCGATAACTAACGATAACATAGCTATTTATGGGGCTGATAGTAACCAGGAAGGGGCGAAATTAATCATTTATAACACTCAGTATAAAGTGGGGCAATCAACTTTGTCTTTTAAATTATTTTCGAGGGCCAAAAAAATTTGGTGTATTGAAAATTATTTGTTTATGTGTTCTGGACAATATTTAGCTGTTGTTCCTTTTTTTATTAATACAGAGCATTTATCAGCTTTGGTGGGGAGTCATAAGATCGATTTAACTGATACTGATCTCCAACAAAGCGTTATAATCAAAAATTTAGACAACAAAAATGAGGTTGAAGTTAATTATAAAGTTCCGAAAAGGATTAGAAAGAAAGTTAAGGAGTTATTCCTTCAAGGCGTTTCTGAGGTTGATGTTTCAAATCATTTAATTCCTTTATACATGGAAAATAACGAAATCGAATGTTTAAAGGAATGTTTGTTTTACTTCAAAGATATAAGCGAAAATTGTCTCGTTATCTTATTAATTTATTTAATTCAAAAAGAATTAAAAGAAAGAAATGAAATCAATTTTAATTCACCAAATTTTAATTTAATCGATATTATTTTGTCAATTCCAATTAGCGATGTTTTGATTATGCCGTGTTTAAAGCGAGAGTTTGATATTGCAACGAATTTATATCTCATTCAATATATTTCTTATTTATTATCGCGAGATGGTCATAATTTACCGAAATTAAACGAAATGGAAACTGAAAAAAGATTGATTGAATGGGGATGTTTGTTGTTAGACGCGAATTATCAAAAATTTCTTTTAACTGAGGATCCGAATGTTAAGATTGTCTTGGGTAATTTTAATGAAATTGTTAAAGATTATTCTGAAAGTCTTAAAATGATTAAAAGTGTGGTTCCTTTGTGTGAAAATTTTGTTAAGAAACGCGTTCCAAGTTGTGTGAGTCAACCTAATTTGATGTACTGTATAAAAGAAGTAAAGTTGAGTTAGGGAATAAAATGATTAAGTAATAAATTGGTTTTTAATTACCACACCAATTAACAAGACATTTTAATGATATATATTATCTTAAAACAAGGTCCGTAAAGCGTATTGTACCAGGTTAGCCAGTGCCAAACTGAATCAGTGTAATTTATCTTATATATATGAAGCGACTCTATTTTGACAAAAGTAAAGGTTTTGGAAAATGTCTTATTTAGATCCAGTTTACTCTCCTTTGGTTTTTGGTCAAATGACCAATCACAGCTAGTAAAATTATAGTAACTATCTAGAGAATAGTATAAAACGGTTTTTAATTGTTAGGTAAATTTATCAACAGTTGGTAAAAGTGGCCCTTACTAGGACATCATTTTGATTTCCTCAAAATTGGTGATGTTTTGTTTACAATGAATGTTTTGCTGTTACAAAAAATAAAATTACTTAAAAGAAAAGAAAAAAAAACAAAAAGAAATATGTAAGAATATATAGGTAATTTGAAAAAATAAAAGATTTTTCACAAATTTTTAAATTTATTCAAAATATTGGAAAAATCCTAATTAAGTTTGGCAGCTTATATCTCAAGAACTAAGTGAAATATTTCAAAATTGACTTCATTTTTGGAAAGCAGATGCTCCAATTAATAATTGCGAGTAAGTTGACAATAGTTTCCCAAAAAAACGATTTTTCACGAATTTTTAAATTTATTTAAAATATTGGATAAAAACCAATTAACTTCAACAGTTCATATCTCAATAACTAAGTGAGATATTTCAAAATTGACTTCACTCTTCCAAAGTAGATACTCCAATTAATAATTGAAAGTAATTTCGTAACAATTTTCCAAAAAAATAGTTTTTTCAAGAATTTTTAAATTTATACAAAATATTAGAAAAATCCTAATTAAGTTTGGCAGTTTATATCTCAAGAACTAAGTGAGATATTTCAAAATTAACTTCACTCTTGAAAAGTAGATACTCCAATTAGTAATTGAAAGTAATTTCGTAACAATTTTCCAAAAAAAATTGATTTTTCAAGAATTTTTAAATTTATACAAAATATTAGAAAAATCCTAATTAAGTTTGGCAGCTTATATCTCAAGAACTAAGTGAGATATTTCAAAATTAACTTCACTCTTGAAAAGTAGATACTCCAATTAGTAATTAAAAGTAATTTCGTAACAATTTTCCAAAAAAATCGATTTTTCAAGAATTTTTAAATTTGTACAAAATATTAGAAAAATCCTAATTAAGTTTGGCAGCTTATATCTCAAGAACTAAGTGAGATATTTCAAAATTAACTTCACTCATGAAAAGTAGATACTCCAATTAGTAATTAAAAGTAATTTCGTAACAATTTTCAAAAAAATCGATTTTTCAAGAATTTTTAAATTCATACAAAATATTAGAAAAATCCTAATTAAGTTTGGCAGCTTATATCTCAAGAACTAAGTGAGATATTTCAAAATTGACTTGATTTTTGAAAAGTAGATGCTCCAATTAATAATTGCAAGTAATTTGACAATAGTTTTCCAAAAAAACGATTTTTAAATTTATTCAAAATATTGGATAAAAACCAATTAACTTCAACAGTTTATATCTCAAGAACTAAGTGAGATATTTCAAAATTGACTTCATTTTTGAAAAGTAGATACAGGCAACCCTCCTATAACACGGTAGTTAGGTTCCTAGAAAATGCCGTGTTTTGTGAAACCGTGTTGCATGAGACCCAGAACTAGTGCAAAAAGGGGGGTTACGTTCCAAAAACTTATTAAAAACAAATATTTTTCTTAATTCGACATAAACAACGTAATTTTTATTAAAAATATAAATGTATGTACTACACAAAGTATAAAAAAAATATTTTAATCTAACGCAACCATAATTTAATGAATTTACTCGTCGTCACTGCTCAGTATAATCAACCGAGAACGTTTTTTCGGTGGAACGACATCGCCTTCACTTTCTGAACTTTTTTCGTTTTTCGAGTTGAATCGATTGTTTTGAAAATTTTCATCCTCCCCCCCCCCCCCCCTTTGGATTTTTTTCAAATATTAATTTCAATTTTTTGGACAAACTAAACGCGTTAGACAAAAGCGGTTTTTACCATCGTTTTCTGCGTCATTTAATGATATAAAAACGTGAGTTTCAACGAAATCGATTTTTTTGAAAATTTTCATCCTCCGCCCCCCCCTTTGGATTTTTTTCAAATATTAATTTCAATTTTTTGGACAAACTAAACGCGTTAGACAAAAACGGTTTTTACCATTTTACCATCGTTTTCTGCGTCATTTAATGACATAAAAACGTGAGTTTCAGCGAATTTCGAGTTGAATCGATTTTTTTGAAATTTTTCATCCTCCGCCCCCCCCTTTGGATTTTTTTCAAATATTAATTTCAATTTTTTGGACAAACTAAACGCGTTAGACAAAAACGGTTTTTACCATCGTTTTCTGCGTCATTTAATGACATAAAAACGTGAGTTTCAGCGAATTTCGAGTTGAATCGATTTTTTTGAAAATTTTCATCCTCCGCCCGCCCCTTTGGATTTTTTTCAAATATTAATTTCAATTTTTTGGACAAACTAAACGCGTTAGACAAAAACGGTTTTTACCATCGTTTTCTGCGTCATTTAATGATATAAAAACGTGAGTTTCAGCGAATTTCGAGTTGAATCGATTTTTTTGAAAATTTTCATCCTCCGCCCCCCCCTTTGGATTTTTTCAAATATTAATTTCAATTTTTTGGACAAACTAAACGCGTTAGACAAAAACGGTTTTTACCTTCGTTTTCTGCGTCATTTAATGATATAAAAACGTGAGTTTCAGCGAATTTCGAGTTGAATCGATTTTTTTGAAAATTTTCATCCTCCGCCCCTCCCTTTGGATTTTTTACAAATATTAATTTCAATTTTTTGGACAAACTAAACGAGTTAGACAAAAACGGTTTTTACCATCGTTTTCTGCGTCATTTAATGATATAAAAACGTGAGTTTCAGCGAATTTCGAGTTGAATCGATTTTTTTGAAAATTTTCATCCTCCGCCCCCCTTTGGATTTTTTTCAAATATTAATTTCAATTTTTTGGACAAACTAAACGCGTTAGACAAAAACGGTTTTTACCATCATTTTCTGCGTCATTTAATGATATAAAAACGTGAGTTTCAGCGAAATCGATTTTTTTGAAAATTTTCATCCTCCGCCCCCCTTTGGATTTTTTTCAAATATTAATTTCAATTTTTTGGACAAACTAAACGCGTTAGACAAAAACGGTTTTTACCATCGTTTTCTGCGTCATTTAATTATATAAAAACGTGACTTTCAGCGAATTTAGAGTTGAATCGATTTTTTTGAAAATTTTCATCCTCCCCCCTTTGGATTTTTTTCAAATATTAATTTCAATTTTTTGGACAAACTAAACGCGTTAGACAAAAACGGTTTTTACCATCGTTTTCTGCGTCATTTAATGATATAAAAACGTGACTTTCAGCGAATTTCGAGTTGAATCGATTTTTTTGAAAATTTTCATCCTCCCCCTTTGGATTTTTTTCAAATATTAATTTCAATTTTTTTGACAAACTAAACGCGTTAGACAAAAACGGTTTTTACCATCGTTTTCTGCGTCATTTAATGATATAAAAACGTGACTTTCAGCGAATTTAGAGTTGAATCGATTTTTTTGAAAATTTTCATCCTCCCCCCTTTGGATTTTTTTCAAATATTAATTTCAATTTTTTTGACAAACTAAACGCGTTAGACAGAAACGGTTTTTACCATCGTTTTCTGCGTCATTTAATGATATAAAAACGTGACTTTCAGCGAATTTCGAGTTGAATCGATTTTTTTGAAAATTTTCATCCTCCCCCCTTTGGATTTTTTTCAAATATTAATTTCAATTTTTTTGACAAACTAAACGCGTTAGACAAAAACGGTTTTTACCATCGTTTTCTGCGTCATTTAATGATATAAAAACGTGACTTTCAGCGAATTTCGAGTTGAATCGATTTTTTTGAAAATTTTCATCCTCCCCCTTTGGATTTTTTTCAAATATTAATTTCAATTTTTTGGACAAACTAAACGCGTTAGACAAAAACGGTTTTTACCATCGTTTTCTGCGTCATTTAATGATATAAAAACGTGACTTTCAGCGAATTTCGAGTTGAATCGATTTTTTTGAAAATTTTCATCCTCCCCCCTTTGGATTTTTTTCAAATATTAATTTCAATTTTTTTGACAAACTAAACGCGTTAGACAGAAACGGTTTTTACCATCGTTTTCTGCGTCATTTAATGATATAAAAACGTGACTTTCAGCGAATTTCGAGTTGAATCGATTTTTTTGAAAATTTTCATCCTCCCCCTTTGGATTTTTTTCAAATATTAATTTCAATTTTTTGGACAAACTAAACGCGTTAGACAAAAACGGTTTTTACCATCGTTTTCTGCGTCATTTAATGATATAAAAACGTGACTTTCAGCGAATTTCGAGTTGAATCGATTTTTTTGAAAATTTTCATCCTCCCCCCTTTGGATTTTTTTCAAATATTAATTTCAATTTTTTTGACAAACTAAACGCGTTAGACAAAAACGGTTTTTACCATCGTTTTCTGCGTCATTTAATGATATAAAAACGTGACTTTCAGCGAATTTCGAGTTGAATCGATTTTTTTGAAAATTTTCATCCTCCCCCTTTGGATTTTTTTCAAATATTAATTTCAATTTTTTGGACAAACTAAACGCGTTAGACAAAAACGGTTTTTACCATC
This sequence comes from Onthophagus sagittarius, assembly GCA_036711965.1. Lineage (NCBI taxonomy): Eukaryota > Metazoa > Arthropoda > Insecta > Coleoptera > Scarabaeidae > Onthophagus > Onthophagus sagittarius. The sequence continues at coordinate 51,867,890 of JASERS010000002.1, forward strand.
GTTTTCTGCGTCATTTAATGATATAAAAACGTGACTTTCAGCGAATTTCGAGTTGAATCGATTTTTTTGAAAATTTTCATCCTCCCCCCTTTGGATTTTTTTCAAATATTAATTTCAATTTTTTTGACAAACTAAACGCGTTAGACAAAAACGGTTTTTACCATCGTTTTCTGCGTCATTTAATGATATAAAAACGTGACTTTCAGCGAATTTCGAGTTGAATCGATTTTTTTGAAAATTTTCATCCTCCCCCCTTTGGATTTTTTTCAAATATTAATTTCAATTTTTTTGACAAATTAAACGCGTTAGACAAAAACGGTTTTTACCATCGTTTTCTGCGTCATTTAATGATATAAAAACGTGACTTTCAGCGAATTTCGAGTTGAATCGATTTTTTTGAAAATTTTCATCCTCCCCCCTTTGGATTTTTTTCAAATATTAATTTCAATTTTTTTGACAAACTAAACGCGATAGACAAAAACGGTTTTTACCATCGTTTTCTGCGTCATTTAATGATATAAAAACGTGACTTTCAGCGAATTTCGAGTTGAATCGATTTTTTTGAAAATTTTCATCCTCCCCCTTTGGATTTTTTTCAAATATTAATTTCAATTTTTTGGACAAACTAAACGCGTTAGACAAAAACGGTTTTTACCATCGTTTTCTGCGTCATTTAATGATATAAAAACGTGACTTTCAGCGAATTTCGAGTTGAATCGATTTTTTTGAAAATTTTCATCCTCCCCCCTTTGGATTTTTTTCAAATATTAATTTCAATTTTTTTGACAAACTAAACGCGTTAGACAAAAACGGTTTTTACCATCGTTTTCTGCGTCATTTAATGATATAAAAACGTGACTTTCAGCGAATTTCGAGTTGAATCGATTTTTTTGAAAATTTTCATCCTCCCCCCTTTGGATTTTTTTCAAATATTAATTTCAATTTTTTTGACAATTTAAACGCGTTAGACAAAAACGGTTTTTACCATCGTTTTCTGCGTCATTTAATGATATAAAAACGTGACTTTCAGCGAATTTCGAGTTGAATCGATTTTTTTGAAAATTTTCATCCTCCCCCCTTTGGATTTTTTTCAAATATTAATTTCAATCTTTTTGACAAATTAAACGCGTTAGACAAAAACGGTTTTTACCATCGTTTTCTGCGTCATTTAATGATATAAAAACGTGACTTTCAGCGAATTTCGAGTTGAATCGATTTTTTTGAAAATTTTCATCCTCCCCCTTTGGATTTTTTTCAAATATTAATTTCAATTTTTTGGACAAACTAAACGCGCTAGACAAAAACTGTTTTTACCATCGCTTTCTGCGTCATTTAATGATATAAAAACGTGACTTTCAGCGAATTTCGAGTTGAATCGATTTTTTTGAAAATTTTCATCCTCCCCCCTTTGGATTTTTTTCAAATATTAATTTCAATTTTTTTGACAAACTAAACGCGTTAGACAAAAACGGTTTTTACCATCGTTTTCTGCGTCATTTAATGATATAAAAACGTGACTTTCAGCGAATTTCGAGTTGAATCGATTTTTTTGAAAATTTTCATCCTCCCCCCTTTAGATTTTTTTCAAATATTAATTTCAATTTTTTGGACAAACTAAACGCGTTAGACAAAAACGGTTTTTACCATCGTTTTCTGCGTCATTTAATGATATAAAAACGTGACTTTCAGCGAATTTCGAGTTGAATCGATTTTTTTGAAAATTTTCATCCTCCCCCTTTGGATTTTTTTCAAATATTAATTTCAATTTTTTGGACAAACTAAACGCGTTAGACAAAAACTGTTTTTACCATCGTTTTCTGCGTCATTTAATGATATAAAAACGTGACTTTCAGCGAATTTCGAGTTGAATCGATTTTTTTGAAAATTTTCATCCTCCCCCCTTTGGGTTTTTTTCAAATATTAATTTCAATTTTTTGGACAAACTAAACGCGTTAGACAAAAACGGTTTTTACCATCGTTTTCTGCGTCATTTAATGATATAAAAACGTGACTTTCAGCGAATTTCGAGTTGAATCGATTTTTTTGAAAATTTTCATCCTCCCCCCTTTGGATTTTTTTCAAATATTAATTTCAATTTTTTGGACAAACTAAACGCGTTAGACAAAAACGGTTTTTACCATCGTTTTCTGCGTCATTTAATGATCTAAAAACGTGACTCAGCGAATTTAGAGTTGAATAGATTTTTTTGAAAATTTTCATCCTCCCCCCTTTGGATTTTTTCAAATATTAATTTCAATTTTTTGGACAAACTAAACGCGTTAGACAAAAACGGTTTTTACCATCGTTTTCTGCGTCATTTAATGATATAAAAACGTGACTTTCAGCGAATTTAGAGTTGAATCGATTTTTTTGAAAATTTTCATCCTCCCCCCTTTGGATTTTTTTCAAATATTAATTTCAATTTTTTGGACAAACTAAACGCGTTAGACAAAAACGGTTTTTACCATCGTTTTCTGCGTCATTTAATGATATAAAAACGTGACTTTCAGCGAATTTCGAGTTGAATCGATTTTTTTGAAAATTTTCATCCTCCCCCCTTTGGATTTTTTTCAAATAGTAATTTCAATTTTTTGGACAAACTAAACGCGTTAGACAAAAACGGTTTTTACCATCGTTTTCTGTGTCATTTAATGATATAAAAACGTGACTTTCAGCGAATTTCGAGTTGAATCGATTTTTTTGAAAATTTTCATCCTCCCCCCTTTGGATTTTTTTCAAATATTAATTTCAATTTTTTGGACAAACTAAACGCGTTAGACAAAAACGGTTTTTACCATCGTTTTCTGCGTCATTTAATGATCTAAAAACGTGACTCAGCGAATTTAGAGTTGAATCGATTTTTTTGAAAATTTTCATCCTCCCCCCTTTGGATTTTTTTCAAATATTAATTTCAATTTTTTGGACAAACTAAACGCGTTAGACAAAAACGGTTTTTACCATCGTTTTCTGCGTCATTTAATGATATAAAAACGTGACTTTCAGCGAATTTAGAGTTGAATCGATTTTTTTGAAAATTTTCATCCTCCCCCCTTTGGATTTTTTTCAAATATTAATTTCAATTTTTTTGACAAACTAAACGCGTTAGACAGAAACGGTTTTTACCATCGTTTTCTGCGTCATTTAATGATATAAAAACGTGACTTTCAGCGAATTTCGAGTTGAATCGATTTTTTTGAAAATTTTCATCCTCCCCCTTTGGATTTTTTTCAAATATTAATTTCAATTTTTTGGACAAACTAAACGCGTTAGACAAAAACGGTTTTTACCATCGTTTTCTGCGTCATTTAATGATATAAAAACGTGACTTTCAGCGAATTTCGAGTTGAATCGATTTTTTTGAAAATTTTCATCCTCCCCCCTTTGGATTTTTTTCAAATATTAATTTCAATTTTTTTGACAAACTAAACGCGTTAGACAAAAACGGTTTTTACCATCGTTTTCTGCGTCATTTAATGATATAAAAACGTGACTTTCAGCGAATTTCGAGTTGAATCGATTTTTTTGAAAATTTTCATCCTCCCCCTTTGGATTTTTTTCAAATATTAATTTCAATTTTTTGGACAAACTAAACGCGTTAGACAAAAACGGTTTTTACCATCGTTTTCTGCGTCATTTAATGATATAAAAACGTGACTTTCAGCGAATTTCGAGTTGAATCGATTTTTTTGAAAATTTTCATCCTCCCCCCTTTGGATTTTTTTCAAATATTAATTTCAATTTTTTTGACAAACTAAACGCGTTAGACAAAAACGGTTTTTACCATCGTTTTCTGCGTCATTTAATGATATAAAAACGTGACTTTCAGCGAATTTCGAGTTGAATCGATTTTTTTGAAAATTTTCATCCTCCCCCCTTTGGATTTTTTTCAAATATTAATTTCAATTTTTTTGACAAACTAAACGCGATAGACAAAAACGGTTTTTACCATCGTTTTCTGCGTCATTTAATGATATAAAAACGTGACTTTCAGCGAATTTCGAGTTGAATCGATTTTTTTGAAAATTTTCATCCTCCCCCTTTGGATTTTTTTCAAATATTAATTTCAATTTTTTGGACAAACTAAACGCGTTAGACAAAAACGGTTTTTACCATCGTTTTCTGCGTCATTTAATGATATAAAAACGTGACTTTCAGCGAATTTCGAGTTGAATCGATTTTTTTGAAAATTTTCATCCTCCCCCCTTTGGATTTTTTTCAAATATTAATTTCAATTTTTTTGACAAACTAAACGCGTTAGACAGAAACGGTTTTTACCATCGTTTTCTGCGTCATTTAATGATATAAAAACGTGACTTTCAGCGAATTTCGAGTTGAATCGATTTTTTTGAAAATTTTCATCCTCCCCCTTTGGATTTTTTTCAAATATTAATTTCAATTTTTTGGACAAACTAAACGCGTTAGACAAAAACGGTTTTTACCATCGTTTTCTGCGTCATTTAATGATATAAAAACGTGACTTTCAGCGAATTTCGAGTTGAATCGATTTTTTTGAAAATTTTCATCCTCCCCCCTTTGGATTTTTTTCAAATATTAATTTCAATTTTTTTGACAAACTAAACGCGTTAGACAAAAACGGTTTTTACCATCGTTTTCTGCGTCATTTAATGATATAAAAACGTGACTTTCAGCGAATTTCGAGTTGAATCGATTTTTTTGAAAATTTTCATCCTCCCCCTTTGGATTTTTTTCAAATATTAATTTCAATTTTTTGGACAAACTAAACGCGTTAGACAAAAACGGTTTTTACCATCGTTTTCTGCGTCATTTAATGATATAAAAACGTGACTTTCAGCGAATTTCGAGTTGAATCGATTTTTTTGAAAATTTTCATCCTCCCCCCTTTGGATTTTTTTCAAATATTAATTTCAATTTTTTTGACAAACTAAACGCGTTAGACAAAAACGGTTTTTACCATCGTTTTCTGCGTCATTTAATGATATAAAAACGTGACTTTCAGCGAATTTCGAGTTGAATCGATTTTTTTGAAAATTTTCATCCTCCCCCTTTGGATTTTTTTCAAATATTAATTTCAATTTTTTGGACAAACTAAACGCGTTAGACAAAAACGGTTTTTACCATCGTTTTCTGCGTCATTTAATGATATAAAAACGTGACTTTCAGCGAATTTCGAGTTGAATCGATTTTTTTGAAAATTTTCATCCTCCCCCCTTTGGATTTTTTTCAAATATTAATTTCAATTTTTTTGACAAACTAAACGCGTTAGACAAAAACGGTTTTTACCATCGTTTTCTGCGTCATTTAATGATATAAAAACGTGACTTTCAGCGAATTTCGAGTTGAATCGATTTTTTTGAAAATTTTCATCCTCCCCCCTTTGGATTTTTTTCAAATATTAATTTCAATTTTTTTGACAAACTAAACGCGATAGACAAAAACGGTTTTTACCATCGTTTTCTGCGTCATTTAATGATATAAAAACGTGACTTTCAGCGAATTTCGAGTTGAATCGATTTTTTTGAAAATTTTCATCCTCCCCCTTTGGATTTTTTTCAAATATTAATTTCAATTTTTTGGACAAACTAAACGCGTTAGACAAAAACGGCTTTTACCATCGTTTTCTGCGTCATTTAATGATATAAAAACGTGACTTTCAGCGAATTTCGAGTTGAATCGATTTTTTTGAAAATTTTCATCCTCCCCCCTTTGGATTTTTTTCAAATATTAATTTCAATTTTTTTGACAAACTAAACGCGTTAGACAAAAACGGTTTTTACCATCGTTTTCTGCGTCATTTAATGATATAAAAACGTGACTTTCAGCGAATTTCGAGTTGAATCGATTTTTTTGAAAATTTTCATCCTCCCCCCTTTGGATTTTTTTCAAATATTAATTTCAATTTTTTTGACAAACTAAACGCGATAGACAAAAACGGTTTTTACCATCGTTTTCTGCGTCATTTAATGATATAAAAACGTGACTTTCAGCGAATTTCGAGTTGAATCGATTTTTTTGAAAATTTTCATCCTCCCCCCTTTGGATTTTTTTCAAATATTAATTTCAATTTTTTTGACAAACTAAACGCGTTAGACAAAAACGGTTTTTACCATCGTTTTCTGCGTCATTTAATGATATAAAAACGTGACTTTCAGCGAATTTCGAGTTGAATCGATTTTTTTGAAAATTTTCATCCTCCCCCCTTTGGATTTTTTTCAAATATTAATTTCAATTTTTTTGACAAACTAAACGCGATAGACAAAAACGGTTTTTACCATCGTTTTCTGCGTCATTTAATGATATAAAAACGTGACTTTCAGCGAATTTCGAGTTGAATCGATTTTTTTGAAAATTTTCATCCTCCCCCCTTTGGATTTTTTTCAAATATTAATTTCAATTTTTTTGACAAATTAAACGCGTTAGACAAAAACGGTTTTTACCATCGTTTTCTGCGTCATTTAATGATATAAAAACGTGACTTTCAGCGAATTTCGAGTTGAATCGATTTTTTTGAAAATTTTCATCCTCCCCCCTTTGGATTTTTTTCAAATATTAATTTCAATCTTTTTGACAAATTAAACGCGTTAGACAAAAACGGTTTTTACCATCGTTTTCTGCGTCATTTAATGATATAAAAACGTGACTTTCAGCGAATTTCGAGTTGAATCGATTTTTTTGAAAATTTTCATCCTCCCCCTTTGGATTTTTTTCAAATATTAATTTCAATTTTTTGGACAAACTAAACGCGTTAGACAAAAACTGTTTTTACCATCGCTTTCTGCGTCATTTAATGATATAAAAACGTGACTTTCAGCGAATTTCGAGTTGAATCGATTTTTTTGAAAATTTTCATCCTCCCCCCTTTGGATTTTTTTCAAATATTAATTTCAATTTTTTTGACAAACTAAACGCGTTAGACAAAAACGGTTTTTACCATCGTTTTCTGCGTCATTTAATGATATAAAAACGTGACTTTCAGCGAATTTCGAGTTGAATCGATTTTTTTGAAAATTTTCATCCTCCCCCCTTTAGATTTTTTTCAAATATTAATTTCAATTTTTTGGACAAACTAAACGCGTTAGACAAAAACGGTTTTTACCATCGTTTTCTGCGTCATTTAATGATATAAAAACGTGACTTTCAGCGAATTTCGAGTTGAATCGATTTTTTTGAAAATTTTCATCCTCCCCCTTTGGATTTTTTTCAAATATTAATTTCAATTTTTTGGACAAACTAAACGCGTTAGACAAAAACTGTTTTTACCATCGTTTTCTGCGTCATTTAATGATATAAAAACGTGACATTCAGCGAATTTCGAGTTGAATCGATTTTTTTGAAAATTTTCATCCTCCCCCCTTTGGAATTTTTTTCAAATATTAATTTCAATTTTTTGGACAAACTAAACGCGTTAGACAAAAACGGTTTTTACCATCGTTTTCTGCGTCATTTAATGATATAAAAACGTGACTTTCAGCGAATTTCGAGTTGAATCGATTTTTTTGAAAATTTTCATCCTCCCCCCTTTAGATTTTTTTCAAATATTAATTTCAATTTTTTGGACAAACTAAACGCGTTAGACAAAAACGGTTTTTACCATCGTTTTCTGCGTCATTTAATGATATAAAAACGTGACTTTCAGCGAATTTCGAGTTGAATCGATTTTTTTGAAAATTTTCATCCTCCCCCTTTGGATTTTTTTCAAATATTAATTTCAATTTTTTGGACAAACTAAACGCGTTAGACAAAAACTGTTTTTACCATCGTTTTCTGCGTCATTTAATGATATAAAAACGTGACATTCAGCGAATTTCGAGTTGAATCGATTTTTTTGAAAATTTTCATCCTCCCCCCTTTGGATTTTTTTTCAAATATTAATTTCAATTTTTTGGACAAACTAAACGCGTTAGACAAAAACGGTTTTTACCATCGTTTTCTGCGTCATTTAATGATATAAAAACGTGACTTTCAGCGAATTTCGAGTTGAATCGATTTTTTTGAAAATTTTCATCCTCCCCCCTTTGGATTTTTTTCAAATATTAATTTCAATTTTTTGGACAAACTAAACGCGTTAGACAAAAACGGTTTTTACCATCGTTTTCTGCGTCATTTAATGATCTAAAAACGTGACTCAGCGAATTTAGAGTTGAATAGATTTTTTTGAAAATTTTCATCCTCCCCCCTTTGGATTTTTTCAAATATTAATTTCAATTTTTTGGACAAACTAAACGCGTTAGACAAAAACGGTTTTTACCATCGTTTTCTGCGTCATTTAATGATATAAAAACGTGACTTTCAGCGAATTTAGAGTTGAATCGATTTTTTTGAAAATTTTCATCCTCCCCCCTTTGGATTTTTTTCAAATATTAATTTCAATTTTTTGGACAAACTAAACGCGTTAGACAAAAACGGTTTTTACCATCGTTTTCTGCGTCATTTAATGATATAAAAACGTGACTTTCAGCGAATTTCGAGTTGAATCGATTTTTTTGAAAATTTTCATCCTCCCCCCTTTGGATTTTTTTCAAATAGTAATTTCAATTTTTTGGACAAACTAAACGCGTTAGACAAAAACGGTTTTTACCATCGTTTTCTGTGTCATTTAATGATATAAAAACGTGACTTTCAGCGAATTTCGAGTTGAATCGATTTTTTTGAAAATTTTCATCCTCCCCCCTTTGGATTTTTTTCAAATATTAATTTCAATTTTTTGGACAAACTAAACGCGTTAGACAAAAACGGTTTTTACCATCGTTTTCTGCGTCATTTAATGATCTAAAAACGTGACTCAGCGAATTTAGAGTTGAATCGATTTTTTTGAAAATTTTCATCCTCCCCCCTTTGGATTTTTTTCAAATATTAATTTCAATTTTTTGGACAAACTAAACGCGTTAGACAAAAACGGTTTTTACCATCGTTTTCTGCGTCATTTAATGATATAAAAACGTGACTTTCAGCGAATTTAGAGTTGAATCGATTTTTTTGAAAATTTTCATCCTCCCCCTTTGGATTTTTTTCAAATATTAATTTCAATTTTTTGGACAAACTAAACGCGTTAGACAAAAACGGTTTTTACCATCGTTTTCTGCGTCATTTAATGATATAAAAACGTGACTTTCAGCGAATTTAGAGTTGAATCGATTTTTTTGAAAATTTTCATCCTCCCCCTTTGGATTTTTTTCAAATATTAATTTCAATTTTTTGGACAAACTAAACGCGTTAGACAAAAACGGTTTTTACCATCGTTTTCTGCGTCATTTAATGATATAAAAACGTGACTTTCAGCGAATTTAGAGTTGAATCGATTTTTTTTGAAAATTTTCATCCTCCCCCTTTGGATTTTTTTCAAATATTAATTTCAATTTTTTTGACAAACTAAACGCGTTAGACAAAAACGGTTTTTACCATCGTTTTCTGCGTCATTTAATGATATAAAAACGTGACTTTCAGCGAATTTAGAGTTGAATCGATTTTTTTGAAAATTTTCATCCTCCCCCTTTGGATTTTTTTCAAATATTAATTTCAATTTTTTTGACAAACTAAACGCGTTAGACAAAAACGGTTTTTACCATCGTTTTCTGCGTCATTTAATGATATAAAAACGTGACTTTCAGCGAATTTAGAGTTGAATCGATTTTTTTGAAATTTTTCATCCTCCCCCTTTGGATTTTTTTCAAATATTAATTTCAATTTTTTGGACAAACTAAACGCGTTAGACAAAAACGGTTTTTACCATCGTTTTCTGCGTCATTTAATGACATAAAAACGTGACTTTCAGCGAATTTAGAGTTGAATCGATTTTTTTGAAAATTTTCATCCTCCCCCTTTGGATTTTTTTCAAATATTAATTTCAATTTTTTTGACAAACTAAACGCGTTAGACAAAAACGGTTTTTACCATCGTTTTCTGCGTCATTTAATGATATAAAAACGTGACTTTCAGCGAATTTAGAGTTGAATCGATTTTTTTGAAAATTTTCATCCTCCCCCTTTGGATTTTTTTCAAATATTAATTTCAATTTTTTGGACAAACTAAACGCGTTAGACAAAAACGGTTTTTACCATCGTTTTCTGCGTCATTTAATGATATAAAAACGTGACTTTCAGCGAATTTAGAGTTGAATCGATTTTTTTGAAAATTTTCATCCTCCCCCTTTGGATTTTTTTCAAATATTAATTTCAATTTTTTTGACAAACTAAACGCGTTAGACAAAAACGGTTTTTACCATCGTTTTCTGCGTCATTTAATGATATAAAAACGTGACTTTCAGCGAATTTAGAGTTGAATCGATTTTTTTGAAAATTTTCATCCTCCCCCTTTGGATTTTTTTCAAATATTAATTTCAATTTTTTGGACAAACTAAACGCGTTAGACAAAAACGGTTTTTACCATCGTTTTCTGCGTCATTTAATGATATAAAAACGTGACTTTCAGCGAATTTAGAGTTGAATCGATTTTTTTGAAAATTTTCATACTCCCCCTTTGAATTTTTTTCAAATATTAATTTCAATTTTTTTGACAAACTAAACGCGTTAGACAAAAACGGTTTTTACCATCGTTTTCTGCGTCATTTAATGATATAAAAACGTGACTTTCAGCGAATTTAGAGTTGAATCGATTTTTTTGAAAATTTTCATCCTCCCCCTTTGGATTTTTTTCAAATATTAATTTCAATTTTTTGGACAAACTAAACGCGTTAGACAAAAACGGTTTTTACCATCGTTTTCTGCGTCATTAATGATATAAAAACGTGACTTTCAGCGAATTTAGAGTTGAATCGATTTTTTTGAAAATTTTCATCCTCCCCCTTTGGATTTTTTTCAAATATTAATTTCAATTTTTTGGACAAACTAAACGCGTTAGACAAAAACGGTTTTTACCATCGTTTTCTGCATCATTAATGATATAAAAACGTGACTTTCAGCGAATTTAGAGTTGAATCGATTTTTTTGAAAATTTTCATCCTCCCCCTTTGGATTTTTTTCAAATATTAATTTCAATTTTTTTGACAAACTAAACGCGTTAGACAAAAACGGTTTTTACCATCGTTTTCTGCGTCATTTAATGATATAAAAACGTGACTTTCAGCGAATTTAGAGTTGAATCGATTTTTTTGAAAATTTTCATCCTCCCCCTTTGGATTTTTTTCAAATATTAATTTCAATTTTTTGGACAAACTAAACGCGTTAGACAAAAACGGTTTTTACCATCGTTTTCTGCGTCATTTAATGATATAAAAACGTGACTTTCAGCGAATTTAGAGTTAAATCGATTTTTTTGAAAATTTTCATCCTCCCCCTTTGGATTTTTTTCAAATATTAATTTCAATTTTTTTGACAAACTAAACGCGTTAGACAAAAACGGTTTTTACCATCGTTTTCTGCGTCATTTAATGATATAAAAACGTGACTTTCAGCGAATTTAGAGTTGAATCGATTTTTTTGAAAATTTTCATCCTCCCCCTTTGGATTTTTTTCAAATATTAATTTCAATTTTTTGGACAAACTAAACGCGTTAGACAAAAACGGTTTTTACCATCGTTTTCTGCGTCATTTAATGATATAAAAACGTGACTTTCAGCGAATTTAGAGTTGAATCGATTTTTTTGAAAATTTTCATCCTCCCCCTTTAGATTTTTTTCAAATATTAATTTCAATTTTTTTGACAAACTAAACGCGTTAGACAAAAACGGTTTTTACCATCGTTTTCTGCGTCATTTAATGATATAAAAACGTGACTTTCAGCGAATTTAGAGTTGAATCGATTTTTTTGAAAATTTTCATCCTCCCCCTTTGGATTTTTTTCAAATATTAATTTCAATTTTTTGGACAAACTAAACGCGTTAGACAAAAACGGTTTTTACCATCGTTTTCTGCGTCATTTAATGATATAA